>SSNS01000478.1:188223-410836 GCA_006937985.1 Aphyosemion australe
TTAAAAAAATAATATTAAGGTAATAATAATGTAGCAGAATAATGTATTATTCAAAGATTCCCACATTCTTTAAAATACTTTAGTTCAGTGAATGTTTCAGTAAGAAGTCAGGGCTAAAATCAGCTCTACCAAGAGTCAAAGGTTACACGGTGCTCACTCAAATATTTGGAAATTTATATTTTCGACCCTTCCGTGTCAGTGGCCATTAGAAAACATTTTTTTTAAAAGGGAGCAGCAAGAGGTCATCATTGGGCTTTGATTGCTGTTATTGTGTTATAAAATGCATAATGTTTTTTTGACGATATCACTGCATCTGCTGCATTAGGATGTTGCACAAACAGGTTATTTTGACAATGTTATTAAACATTTTTATTGACATTTTTGACATAAAAAAGACCAAGCATGATATGAGTTCCTGTACACTCGACATTAGTGCCACAATAAAGAAATCTAACCCTTAACCTCTTGTAGATTATTGACGTAAATGCTCCTCAAATCCCATCTGGCATTAAAGTAACACAGAGCAGTTTCCTGCTCCTCTGTCCTACTGGTTGAAAGTGGAATTACAACTACTGTAAAGAACCCTGCTGTAGCCCACTGTAGCTAGCGCTAACAACGAGCTAACACTAGCACTGTTGGACAAAAAATATTGTTACTTTCAAGTCCAGTAGCAACAAAGCCAGGTCACCATCAGTCCATGATTTTGTAGCTTCCTTTAGCTCCCTCAAACTATTGTAGGCCACGTCGACATTACTCTGTTACTTTTACTTCCAGGCTCTGCTGCCAAAAGAAAAACAAACTTCTTTTTCTTCTTCGTGTGCTTTTTATTAACGAGTGGTGAACTGAAATTGCTAACTGCTAGCATTACAGCTAACATCCGTAAAGCAGGTATAAGAGCGCCCCCTAGAACACCTACCCGCTCCATAAAACGTTTAAGTGCAGTATCTGGCCAGCAGAGGGCTGCAGAGTGGTGTCAAATATGAAACTGGTCAAGTTTCTAACACAACAATCACTGAGATCAATGTTAAAGCTCTAGCTTAAAGTTTTAAAAACTATTTAGTGTTACTTTAAAGCATCTAGATGCAGTATTAGTATTAGTACATTCATCAATAACCTGCCATACCTCATGTCTACTGCCCTCTGGTGGAGGATCAAAAGGTGGCAAGGGCAGATTTTATTTCTTTATTACTGTTATTTTCTTACATAATTACATAATAAAATAAGAGATTGATATAAAGTTGTTAAATTAAACTGAGTCAACAAATAGTCCAGCTTTAAAGACTAAATGTAATATTTCAGGCTTTAAATGGTTAAACCGACACGCAGCAGCAACGTTTAAGAGAACAGCAGGAATTTAAGTCCGAGGCGCCGACAGAAAATCACATAAAATGTTAATTTCAAGTGATTGATTCAATCTGTTCCTCGTGCTCTATTAGAATAACAAATTTCATTATGAAACCTTCAACTGAGGGAAGCTAACAGCTAACGCTAATCATTTTAATTAGCAGCTCCGCTCTGTCCAAGAGGGAGATCATGTGGAGAGACGAGAGACCACCACGGTTGGTGATGAGCCTCGAGAAATAGGTTTGGATGCAAATCAAATCACCTGAAAAGCAAATCTAAATTTTAATCATTCATTTGTATAATCTATATTTTATGCAGAGGTGCAGGAGCAAATGTCAACAGCGGATGAGGTTAAACCCACATTCCTCCCTTCTCCAGCCATTGTTTTGTTCAATTTATGGAAAAGATGCCGTCTACCACAAACCATAAATGTGCTTCATTCCACTTTTTTTTGTTTGCTTTCCACCTTAACCAGCTACTTATCCCTGCACTGCATTGTCACAGAAACAATAGGACGTTCCTCTAATGAATGGATTTGTAATCACATCTCCTCCTGGGATTCAGGATGCTGCTTAAATATACCGCCAACACGCAGTAGCAACCAATGTGTTGTTGGAGTTCACGCCTCGAGTCTTGTTTACTCCATTTATGTATATTTGTAACTTTAAATGTTCTCTGGAGCAAATTCAAAAGGGGTTTATAAGCATTTGTGAACAAAAACCAAAGAATAAATCAACCTTTGAAATAGGAAATGTCCCTTTTCCGGTTAAACGAGAACAAAAGAGCCAAAGAGCATTTAAAGATTACTCATCGGGCTTTCAAATAGAAAGCCACTTGTTCCTAAGCGGTCGCTTAAAGTCTCTAGGTTATACGGCAAAGTGGAGAAAAATATACAGTAGATATAGATTGGATCTTGCAATTAGCAGAGTAGATTCCCAAAAGAGAGGTTAAATGCTTTTTGTGGACAGCAGAGAAAAAAAAGCACAACTCCAGCTTATTTTAAGGAGTTGTGCTGCAAGAATGGCTTTTGTTACTGCAGGAGTCTTTCTGGGAAATATGAGCTGATAAAGACAGGATGCTGGCAGTGATGGAGGGAGGGGGGCTGAAGAAATGGAGGTAAAAGGGAAAAGGAGGGAGTTAGAGTCCAAAAACTCAGCAGTTTCCTGACAACCATGGGAGGTAGTTCACTCCTTAATTACTAACTCATGGAGGGGTTGATGGGTGGGGTGGTGTCTGCAGGAGGGAGAGCAGAAAACAAGCAGAAATCTTGTTTTCAGGGTTTTAAGTGGCGAGAACTTCATTTTGTTCAGTCTTTGCATCTATAAAGGTGGTAGTGTGATTGCAGATATATATGTGCTATATAGCACGGGGGGGTTATGCTGTAACCTGAAGCTCCTTTTCAGGTTGACCAGTCTAGACAGATGATTGGGCTTTCTTCTCTTGTGTGGGAACGTGTGTGAGCGGATTTGAATCCTATTTACACCAACGCGTCTTACTTGTTATATTGTCACCAAACCTTTCTGTCAGAAGGTTTCGGTTTCAGTGAGTTCATTTTACACGCAGAAGGAGGCTCAGAGTTGCATTAGCAGTGGCTCAACTCTGAGCTGCCATTTCACCTTGGTACTTTCACACACGACACCGGAGAACACGGAGGCGTATCGGGCTCAACTCAGGAGGCGATGCATGAAAGCAGCTCCAATGTAATGCTGATATGCCTATAGTCCATTATGGATTATGAGGTGTGTTCAGGACCGTCGTCTTGTTTGCACAGCACATTAATTTTTAATCCTAGCTTCTATGCAGACAGTGTTGTCTCCAGAATTTACTGATATGTAGTGAAATGTTTCTGATGCTCTGACAGGTTTAACAGGTGGATGAGTTTCTTCGATTAAGCCACACTTTATGGTCTGAATCTGTAGAGCGCCACCTACAGTTAAAGGTGAGGTTAGGAGGTGAACTATTAGAGAAACCTTAAGTTTTTTAAACTTTAAGCTAGAGATTTAACATTGAGGTGATTGTTGAGTTAGAAATGACCATTTTCATATTTGACACCACTCTGCAGCCCTCTGATGACCAAAAACCACATTAGTTTTGTGGAGCGGGTAGGTGTTCTAGGGGGCACAATTATACCTGCTTTACGGCTGTTAGCTGTAATGCTAGTGGTTAGCATTTTCAGTTTGTTGATTGTCAATAAAAAGTACAAGAAGAAAAAGAAGAAGTTTGCTTTTTCTGTTGGCATCATGGTGGAGCCTGGAGGTAAAATTCAGAGAGTAACAATGGCTTTGGAGGAGAAGCAAAGAGCTAAAACCAGAGTGAACATCGACTCAACCTATACTAGCTTGAGGGAGCTAAAGGAGGCTACAAAATCACGGACTGATGATGACCTGGCTTTGTTGCTACTGGACTTGTAAGTAATAATTTTGTCCAGCAGTGTGGATCTTTTCACTTCGTGGTTTATTTTAATATTAGTTGGCCCATGTTAGTGTTAGCTCGTTGTTAGCGCTAGCTACAGCAGGCTGTAATTCCACTGTCAACCAGTTGGGCTGAGGAGCAGCTCTGTGTTACTTTAATAGAAGTTTACTGTGTGTTTTGAAGAATTGAAAACAAAAACTATTTGGTGTATTTTGTTCTTGTATGAAACCATTATCTCACTGGGATGTGAGTTTGAACTGCATTCACATCCAGTTTAGTTTCCATGGGTCACGAGTGATATGGGACACCTTTGAGAAGGGTTGGTGTCCATGATGCAAAACAATAAGAGGAGAATCTTTGTGTCTGAGTTTCAACAAGAAGTTTTACACAACAGTCGCACAAATTTACTCTCAGTTTCATCAACAATGTGACAATGTCATGAGCACCAATTCAGTGTGATTCCAGATGAAAAGTTGAATATTTTCTTGTAATTATGTGTCTCCATTTAGTCCCTAACAGCCCAAGCCCAGTGAGATGTGGGCCAAAGCTATGATTACAGACTCAACATAACCAGGGCCGCTCTGCACATATCTCACTACAAGTTAATTACTGGACAAGTGTGTGTCACACGTTGGTAGAGTCACCCACTGAATGAGAACAAGATGTGCACACTCCATTTTATCAGTAAAAAACACAAAACGTTCAATTTTCATAAACATGACCTATAAATATGGAAGTCCTCATCACATTTAAGCTGTCACCTGAGTCTTTATACATCCTCCATGTTGCTTCAGCGTAACACTGATCCACATCTGAGCTAGGTAGTCACAGAGCTGAGTAACACAGGGTGTGTAAACCAACAACATTATACAGACAGTTTTTTATGACTGTAAAAAAATAATCCAACACTTTGGCCTCTGGTGAAGGTTCTCAGTCAACCAGGTCATGGTAATCCAAAGGGGTTTGAATGAAGGCAGCTGGACTTCTTTGGTTTCTTGAAGACGTTTCGCTTCTCATCCAAGGAGCTTAGAATTGACAAAGCTCCCTGGATGAGAAGCGAAACGTCTTCAAGAAACCAAAGAAGTCCGGTTGCTTTCATTCAAACTCCTTTGGATTACCTTTAGCCTCCACCTTACACACACACTATTCAGATCTGTGACTACCAACGGTAGATCAACACCAACCGTTTGGACTTTTATTGTATTTTCTTTTGATTTGATTAAGACCTAATGCCTGAAAACATCTCATAAAGTGACAGAAACTGCTTCTGAAGCTCTGAAATCTATTCAGAGTTGGAGTTGAACTGCTGCCATATATTATTATTGTTGCACGTGTGTACTTCAGTACATGTTTGTGCCATTTTGCACCTTCTTGAGCAGGTGTGAGTCTGTCCTCAGGCCTCAGTCTGCTGCAGATGAAGGGAGTGGTTTAATAATGTAAGAGCGCTTTGAAGCCCCTCTGCTGTCCCGGGATACGATATTCTCCACATTTCCTGAAGGAGAAACTCAAAGGCTTCATGCCTCAGGCCTCAGTCTTTAAGTAGCTCTCCTGAGTCTGTCTTGTAGCGCCAGGGCTCACGCTTAAATTATTTACATGGATATATTTATTCCAGAGGTGATTCTTGCATCTAGGAGACGATTGGCTGCTTTGCTTTTTGTGTAAAATATTCACACAAAAACGTTAAATATGAAAGCTGCTTTTGTAGAGACGTCTAATTTTGTTCATTTTACCTCAAAGAAAGACTCACCTTCTCCTTGAGCAGCATCCTTGAAAGAGAAAGGCAGGAAATCATCTCAAGGACGCACCAAGTCCAGGAAAGACATTGTGTTTTGTGTGTGTGTGTGTGTGTGTATGTGTGTGTCCCGAAAAATATGATTGCAAAGTTAAAAAAAAACAAAAAGAAGAAGAAAACGTGAAACACGGGAGCTTTAACACAGATGGAGGTTTGACTCAGTCGTTAGCAGTCTCTCACCTCCCACTTTCACACTCTGTGAAACCTCAGGACTTTCTGCTGGATTTATATGCAGCGAGCAGAGAGAACTCACGTTTGAGCTTCGGTGTGAACTTTACTGGATGCAAAAACATCTTCTGATTTTCTACACTTTTTTTCTTCCTTTATTGAGCTGCTTTTGTTCAGACTCTGTATGGATCCTCCTTTGCTAGCGCGGATTCCTCCCTATCACATACAAGCATCATGTAACATGTGACCCTCACACAGGAGGTCTCGAGTAATTCAATCATCTCTCTAATGGCTTCCAGGAGACTTATGTTCTCATTGTCTGCATGTATTTCTGCATTCCTCCGTAGAATCAAAAACACTGAAGGTTATGGTGGATTTGGGTAAAAATAGCCTCTTTCTTGGCTCTTATTTAGTCACTTCATTGTTGACAGACAGCTGAAAGCTCTGAAAATCAGCCTATTTTCATAACAACATGTATTTATGCACACATTTTTCTCTTCCTCCCCTGATACCTTTGGTATAATCTAATAAATCCAAATTTGATTTCCCTGTGGTTCCTCACTAACTCCTTTTGGCCTTGGGCACACATGAAATAGGAGGCAAGAGCAGACAGAAGTGGGGCTCGCGCTCCCCTGTGAGCCAGAGGATAGGTCTATTTGTGGAGTTATTTCTGTTCCCCTCTGTCAGTGCGTCCACAAAGGCTGCCGAGCTCCGGCCAAAGGAACTGGAGCACTAGAGGGGAAGACCAATAGGGAAACTGGTGGTGCTCCTCGGCTTGGCTTCACGCTGGGACAAAATCTAAAGCCAAGCCAGAAGCGACGGAGCACGTTGCGTTGATAAAACACACCTGGTGTTTTGCTTGTCCCCCATTGGTCTGGTAATTAGACATTAATCACGACGGTTCTCTGTGTCCGCCGTCAATCACAGCCTCTGCAAAGAGGCTTCACAGTCGGACCGTGCTGCCAATCCAACTGGTCGCACTCCACAGGCGACGTAGGAGGACAGCCAGCCTCCTCTGACGTCAGAGCAGACAGAGGACAGAGCAGCAGATGACATGTGCAAAAAGGAGTGGGAGGCTGAATGAAGCACACTCATGAGTCACAGCACGGACACGAGCAAGCTACTTATAATGACAGGCTTTCAGCTCGAGTTCATAATACATTCACTCTTTTGTTGTCAGTGCTATATTTGCAAAGGGAAACATGGTTGGAAAGGGTTAGAAACAGAGGGCCAGAGTGTCTCTCTGGCCTTAATGAACAAAAGAAAATCAGCTGCTTTTCTACTGAGGTCAACGTGCAGCACCAAAGGTTAATCATCTCCAATAATCCAAAGATTATGCACAAATAAAAAAAATCACTGGTTGACTTTTGTAAGATGCACACTCCTCTGTGCACCCATGCACCTAAACACCGCTGCACGCTTATGGCTCAGAACTCTGTTACCTCTGCTGCAAGTTGATATCCTTTAATTCCTAGATGATTTGTGGCTCTGCTGTGGCATTTTCCTGTGCCCACGTGAAAGATGAAAATTGATTTTCTAACATTCTGATTTAATATAAAGTCTTATCAAATTATTCTCCAAAGATGATGGCAAAGGTCGTGTCACATACTGGAGGAGTTGTTAGCGATCATGTAGCGATCAAATTCAGTAAAACCATGAAGACTTTTGGATGTGGGTGGATGATGGCATTGAACACATAATTTCTTTGGTTGAGATTTGAGTCAGACGACTTCTAAATCTGCAGTTCTTAGCAAAGCAAAAATCTCAAGAGCAAAACAAATTTGCTCAGATATTATTACCTTTTTGTGCACGCTCATGGTTTAAGCATGATGCACCAGAAGCTTTTTAAGAACAGAATATTCACAGAACAAAGCAAATGTCAAACACCTCACCGTTAACTTTGGGGAGAATTAACATTCTCACAAAATATGAACTGAAAATCTCCGACGAGGCCAGCAACCATCAAAGGTCAGTGTGAATTAGGGTTAGGGTTGGAGAAGATGTGCAGCTGGGGAGATTCTGACAGGGTTTTGTGCAACTTTGTGTCACATTGAAGCTCAGTATAGTTACTTTAAACCATAACAACGTCATAAAATAGAGTAATGTACAAGAAAAACATTTTTTATTAGAATTTTTATCCATAAAACTGTAAATAAAGTAAGGTCCTATATACAAAATTAGAAAAAAGCCTCTAGTGTGGTGCAAACAAATTCATGCAACTGGCTTTCCATACATTTGCGAACACATGGAAAGCTGTAGAAACCCACTGAGCTGCTGGAAGCCAGCCTCTCCTCCGTGTCTCTTTGCTGAGGAGTCTGGCTCCTATTGGACTCAAACATTCAGCTTAGAGAATCTTTTGCGTTTATTTGTGTTTTTTGGGGCCTCCTTCACCCTCATACATATATGCAAAAAGGAAAAACTCAAAATCTATGCAGGTTTCCATGACTTCACCCATCCCCCATACATAATTACATGGTTTCCTCTGCCTGCTGCCTATATAGGCTCCTAATGCCAGGGATTTCTGCAGAATTCAGAATAAAAAATCACTGTTAAACAATCCTTTCACTGGTTTATGGCCTTGATATTTACAAAAGAATACAGTCATGGGTGCAGACAGAGATATTTATCACAGAGGAAGTAAAAAGGGGAGTATCTGGAAAAATAAGCCACACTCTCACGGCATGGTCACGTTTTATTGACTGAATGAAAATACCACAGAGAGGATAAGCTTAACTCTGGGCACTTTACACAGGACGAAATCACAAGAAGAGGCTCATTCAGGATAAAAAACCACACGATGGAACTTTAAGACTATGATTTATTGCTGAAACGTGACAGGTTCCTATTGAGTCTTCGGCCCACGTAATTAGCTGCACGGCCGTTAAACTGTTAAACCTATCCCCCGCTGAGCAGAGCTCCAAACAATCATGCTACATGATTCCAGACGTCCTTCGGAAGTTTGTGGGCCGCGGGGAGGAGAGACTGGAACTAAAATTACTTGACAGCGATTCATCCCTGCAATGAGATTTTGTGCTCAAAGTCCGCTGGAGCCTGCTGCGCCACCTCCCTCCACCCTGTCACCACCTCTCTTTTGGCTGTTGGCAGATTCATTTGCGCTTGACCTAGTTAATGTCTCTGGAGAGACGGAGGAGTAAACACACACACACACACACACACACACACGTAATCGTTCCTCACCAGAAAGCCTGGAATTTTCCATACTTACACACCCAGCTCAAGAGCCAGGCGGAGAGGAACATAGTAATCCTGTAACCTTCTACATGGGGGAAAATCCCAAGACTCAACAACTTGATATCAGAGCTGAGGGGTCATCTCTGACTAAACCTTTTCACTGTAGCAGAGCAAAGGTGATGAATCTGAGTTTTACATCACTTCAGCCCCCTGAAGGTCTGCACGGAACAAATCAGCAATTCAAACCAATTCTGATTTCCATAAAATAAAAAAATAATAAAACATCCTTTATTCATTATGTTTTGTAAAGTAGGGTTAATTATCCTGCCCGCAGGTAGTTCTGTTTCCAAGAACGGGTGTACTTGGTCATGAAAAACCGTTTGTGCGTGTCAGAGCAGCGGCCGTGTGAGCAACAGAACTAAATGTTCTTCTGCAGAAATGGTCAAAGCATCACGCGGTTTGTGTTCTTCCCATTTTGCCAATCATCTTCCATTACTCTGATGTTCACATGATGATTCTAGTTGAAACCTGAGAAGATGGGTCAGTGTGTAGCCCTGCTGGTCAACCAGTTGGTAGAGCATATCTAAAGTCTCTACATCTCATTGAAGCAACTTAAGAAAAAAAATTGTAAAAAGAAAAATTGTAAAAAATCTGGAGTTGTTTGAAGAACAGACGTAACAGTATTACATTGCATTATTATTAAAGTTAAAGTCCCACTAGTTGTCACATACACTGGTGTGTGTGAAATTTGTTCTCCGCATTTGACCCATCCCCTGGGGGAGCGGTGAGCTGCAGCTGTGGCCGCGCTCGGGAACCATTTGGTGGTTTAACCCCCCAATCCAACCCCTCAATGCTGAGTGTCAAGCAAGGAGGCATTGGGTCCCATTTTTTCAAAGTCTTTGGTATGACCCGACCGGGATTTGAACCCCGATCTCCCAGTCTCAGGGCGGACACTCAAACCACTAGGCCACTGAGCTGGCAATATTATTACAATTATTATATTATTACTGTTATTAATTTACATTACAATAAAGCCCTAAAATAAAAAAATGCAAAAGTGGATTTTTTTTCTTGGTGAGGAAGTTAAAGGGCTAATAATAGCTCGGTTCCACTGTGGGGTCCGGGACGGGGCGGGGTGGGTCGCTGTTTTGTCTGTCCCGATTCTTAAACAGGTGTGAGAGGACTGGAACACTGAGTTATGAACACAAAAGACTCATTTAGAGATGTATGACCTTGTGTTGAACTGTTGATGTTTAGCAGGAAGACACAGATGGACACATGGAGTATATGTTGTCTTCTCAACCAAGGGGGTTATAAGTGTGACCCTCAGAGTGATTATGTGTGACCCTTTTTAAGAAAGGTTTTGTTTTAGCCTTTCAACACAAGTAAGTGATGCAGCTGCTTACTTATTCCCAATAATGTTTTGGTGAATTTTTGCTAATGCAAGTCCTGATTAAATAAAATCCATTCATCCATTCTCTTCCGCTTAACCGGAGTCGGGTCGCGGAGGCAGCAGCCTAAGCAGAGAGGTCCAGACTTCCCTCCAGCGTGTCCTGGGTCTTCTCTTAGGTTTCCTCCCAGTTGGACATGACTGGAAAACCTCACCATGGAGGCGTCCAGGAGGCATCCTAACCAGATGCCCTGAGCCACCTCAATGGGTTCCTCTCGATGTGGAGGAGCAGCGGATCTACCCCAAGCCCCTCCCGGATGACTGAGCTTCTCCTCCCTATCTCTAAGGGAGAGTCCAGACACTCTGCGGAGAAAACTCATTTTGGCCGCTTGTATCCACGATCGCATTCTTTTGATCACTACCCAAAGCTCGTGACCATAGATGAGGGTAGGAACGTAGATCGACCGATCTTCACCACGACAGACCGGTACAACACCCGCATCACTGCAGACGCAGCACCAATCCGCCTATCGATCTCACGCTCCACCCTTCCCTCACTCGTGAACAAGACCTGAGATACTTAAACTCCTCCACTTGGGGCAGGACCTCGTCCCTGACCTGGAGAAGGCATTCTACCCTTTTCCAACTCAAGACCATGGTCTCGGATTTAAAGGAGCTGATTCTCATCCCAGCTGCTTCACACTCGGCTGCAAACCACTCCTGCAAAACCCGGAGATCATAGTCTGATGAACCCAACAGGACCACATCATCTGCAAAAAGCAGAGACCTGATTCTCAGGCCACCAAAACAGATTCCCTTCACACCGTGGCTGTGCCTAGAAATCCTGTCCATGAAAGTTGGTTAAATAAAAATGTTACATTATTTTATCAATTTTCATTGATGCAGCAGACTATTACGTAACTTCCTGTCACTCCAGTTGGCTCAAATCATTCTGTCTTTACTGAAGATGTCAAAATGAAAGTATCAGACCAAGATAACAGAAAACAATCACCCCAACAAGCACAACTGTCTGTGCACCGTGTTCTTTTCATCACATCGCTGTGATTGAAGAAATAAGAATAAAAATCTAAATACAAAGAATTTCAGCCTTTTCTTCATCTAAATAGTGCAAAACGGAGTGTCTCACCTTCTTTTAAACTGATGTTTGGCCTTTATGAAAAAGGTTTAGACCACAGTTTTAAACACTTTCAGGAAGTAGTCAGTTTCTCTGGTTCTGAGGTTCTAACATCACTCCCAGTTCCTCCAACGCTCAGGAAAAACCACCCGGTGACGCCTAAAGCATTCATACACTAGACATCACGTTCTTAATGTTTCGTCGAGTGTGTGTCCTGCTAATATTTTTCATATTTTTATGCCAACCTATGTTAATTCTCACTTACATGAAGAAAGCATCACTAATTTTCCTCACTGTGCACGAGCTTAAGCTGCTATAACGGTCAATGTGGTGTTTGATCATTTGAATCCGTATTTATTTATTCTCATCAGCCGTTCTTTTTAGTCTTTTCTTTATGTTCAACAAGATAAAACAGCAGTTAATAATTCAAAGAAGCATATTTTTTCAGGTTTGGGTTTCAGATTCAAAACCTCATCATCAGATTGCCCTAAAGTTCAGGAGGAGGAGCAATCCTTATGGGCAAAGCAATGTAACATAAACAAAGAGATGAAGTGTATACAAATGGTTTACTGCCAAATAAGCAAAGGAATTGAAAAATAAAAGGAAGGGAGATGTACAATTAGAAAACGGGATGTAAAAATGTGAGACAGGGCAGCGAGGGGGCAGGACCGGGATTAGTGTATGTTGACCGATGGGAGGTACATGTGAGTGAAAGAGAAAGTTGGGGGCAGGGAGGGTGGTGGTGGTGGTGTGTGTGGGGGGGTGTCACGTGTACAGCCAGAAAAAGCTTGGAGCTGCAGAGGGGAAATCTCTGAACACAGCAGCAGCAGAAAGTCAGACCCCTCGGTCCCTAGGGTCGCTCATGCTCCGTCCACATGTTGTCTCCCTTTTAACAGCAACACTTTAGCACCTGTCCTCCCCTCACAACCTTATCTAACCTCGTCCTCTTCCACAGCTCTCCTCCCCGCACTATGGGTCAGCTTTTCATTTATTGTTTGATGATTATGAATGATTTTCATCCCTGCACACATTCCCTCGCTGCACATGCTCCTCGTGGAGAGTGGCCTTTACTGTAAACGACTGTTAACATCTGAAAGCCATCACCGATTGACTCGTTTCTACTCACGCATTAACGCAGGTCCAGTCAGTGCCCCGGAGCAGCGTGCAGGGCACAGTCATCACTTAATGTGCCACCCTGGTGTTTCTGATTCAAAGCAGGTGATGGAAGCAAAGCTAACTCTCAGTCCTCCTCCTCCTCCTCCTCAGAGGCAGAAGAAAGCTGGAAAGATGCCAGGTACTTTTTTCCTCTTTAAAGCCTGGAATGACATCCTGTATTCCTACTATGGGCCTCACGATATTATGCAACAGTATGACTGCAATCAAAGCTCCATTTAAAAAGAAATAATAAAATGCAGAAGAGCCACGTTGAAGCATTTTGGCTCCTATTGGACAAGAAATCAGAAACCTCACACCTGGGGCAGGGCCAAGGACACGTGTTGGCCGCAAACAACCCCTGCTATTAAAGATCTGCTCTGTTTGGAAATTTCTGAGGTCAGACCTTGTTACCACGCTGTAAAGTAACTCCAAACGCACGTCTGCTGCAGACATGATTCAAGACCAGGAGGCATCTTAAGGTGAAGCTGCGCCCTGCAGGACAAGTCATTTTCACCGTGTCGTTTTAAAAGTAGAATAGAATTTAATCACCAATTCAGTTCTTTTCAATTCAAGACCGCCCCATTCATTAATCTCCTGTGTTTATCTTGTGTTTAAGAGACATGCTGGTGATGATGGGAAACAGTCAAATATTTATTTAGTTACTAAACACACACACACACGAAAAGCTGTTTTTATTTAACGTGTGTAGCTGTTATAACACACGAGCACTGAGCGAACCCTGGATATTTCAGCTGGTTGTTTTAAAACTGTTTTCTGTTTCATTTAGTAAACTGTTCATTAATTATTGTAGAAAATAATCAACAGATGCGCCTTAGCCTAACAAACACGCCCAGAGCAGACTTTACTTTTCTCCTAGTTCACCAAATGTGTTTGTTACAACATCTCATGATTTTATTTTTCTGTAAAACTGTCACAAAAACTGTTGTTAAATATTGTGAAGTAAGTATTGAAAGAGACACGTAACCTGGAAATTGAAGAAAAAAATGAAACACAGTTGCCCCCTAGTGGTTGGCTGCAGTACATGTTTTAAGCCCCACCCCCTCCATGTACACCATAGGTAATTAGCCTTTCGCCGGCCGCGCCCACAGAACGGCTATTGTCCAATCACACATCATAGCAACCGTTACTATCCGACAACTCCAAACAAAATGATGAAGCTAATTTATACTACTAAGCATTAACCTCGATAGTAGTCGTGTCCCCTTCGTTTCCCCTTCAGAACCTCCTCATTGAGCTCAACCAGCAACAACCAAGCATGAGTGCTCCCCCGCCCTATCCGACTATCCAAGACCCTTTTAGATAAGACACACCGTGCCGGCAAATCAGCTGCTAGCCAGAGTTAGATCTTATCTCACTGCTGTGAGAAAGAGACAATGGCGAATAAAAAAAATCAAGTCAGTTTTTTGTACACAAGAAACTTTATCACAAAATCTGATACAGAGATGTTAGTTTCTAGTGCTCTTAAACAAGGTTTCTGCTGCACATGAAGATTATCCAAACAACCAAATTATCCTTAAAGTCAAACTTCTTCAGAAAATGACTGCAGAAGCATATCTAACTTCCTGAAGATGCAGAATATATCAGATAGCATCCTCCAGACGTTCAATAAACAGGAGCTAAATTACATCAGGTGTTCTCCAAATTCAACATTTCAAATTCTAAATTTTTACTTGCACACATGCATGGGGCTTTCCTCTTGTGTGCAGAGCGAGCACACAAAACCATTTTCTAAAATATTTTTTCCCACTGGTGTGCCCAAAGGGGCTCTGTTGCTTAGGTTTAGACTCAGACAATTTTTTGACTTGCTGTAAAATAGACCCTATAGCAGTGCCTCGGGTGCTAGTCTTAAGATTTCTTTATGGTTATCAGGTTTGAAAACCATGCTTGAATTTAGTCAGAAACCAATGTTAGTTTTTTTTCCCATTCATTTTTCATTATTCACTCATAAATGTTTTAGCCATTTATTTTAAAATACGCTTCAAATTAACTGTAGGGGAAATTTTTCTGTTTGGTGTAAAACACTGGCTTGTTTATAGTTTTATCAACAGCCATAAACAAAGACCTGGAGTACTATTTCCATATCACCACCAACGGTAATCACAACTGAAAGGCAATAATGAAATGGTGTGATTAAAGTATTTTAAACAATGATCCCAAGTTGTTTTGTCTTCATTTAAGGACCGAAAACTTCCCATATCCTCCCTCAGCCAACCGATTCGTTCTCTTTTCAGAAGTAAACTCAACTGGATGACGTCAGTGAGTTTGCTTCCAGGACATAACATTAAACACAACTCGTGTGTCAGGCCATTCACTCCAAAACAAACCTTGTGCGTCTCCCAGGGACACCAACGTTTTCACAAAACAAGAAGGGATTCTTAGTAAATTCCTCTGAGAACTGTGCCTATTCCTGACTAAACCTGATGGGAGTATCAGAGAGGAAACATTTAAATGATCTTGTGATTTATAGAATTAATCTTGTGTTTGGGATGAACTGGAATGCAGTAGTTGTGTAACAATACATTGATCCAAAATGCAGGAAACACACTTTTATTTTGAAAATTGCTTTATTTTGAAGTTCTGCTGACGTTTTCCACCTGTTCTTGCACATCACCAAATGTGTTTTATGAAGAAGCTAGCAACGAGAAAAGAGTTGTGAAGAAACCTTCTCTCCCCTTGGAAATGATTGTGTTCAATCACTAGTAACACCGTTTCACATCGATGGGTGGATTCTAAATCGAATCAAATCAAAATGTAATTGTGACGCGATGACGTAGTTGCAAGATCACATTTTAGGTGGAGAAACAATCAGAATAATAGCTGTTTTTGTCAAACGTTGAAAATACCTTTTCAAGCAGCATTGATAGATGATTTATGTAGTGATCAGTGGAAACTTCTACAATATCTTTAAATTCAAATGAATTATAATAACTTTGATACTGGCAAGGGATGTAAGAAAATATCAAGAGACTATAATATTGTTATATTTTGTGTTATGATACTGAATCAGTATTTAAAAGCAGTGTATCAAATATTTATTGGTAATTTACATACAAGAATTCACTGTAATGCTGTTGTGAGGTGCAGTTCAAACTCCAGCTGCTAGGTGGCAGCAGTTTTTACCGCCTTCATTCTGATGTGTCTAGGAAGCGTCTGGCCTGCGTTTTACAATGAAATTCAGTTTTACAAATATCTTACTTTTAGTATCACAGTACATCATTTCACACCATCTACGATACCGCTGCTGTCTATTTTTCTGTCGTGATCTCAAAATTAACCAGTTAGTGATCTCTTTTATTGACGACATAGTTGTCGTGGTTGTACCCACAAACTGGGCTCTCTATCCGGTCTGAGTACTCTTGTTTGCCCCCTAGTGGAACACTCCAGTACTACATGCAGTGCCATAGCAGCAAGTATATAAACAAAGACGCAGTGAGGTTAAAAAGCAAGTATATTCCAGCCCTTACACTCATCAAGAAACTGTAAAGCAACTACAGGGAAAAAATCTTGGCGCTGCCCCTGGCTGATGGTGACAAGCTAACCCTTAAACCAAAGTCTAACCTGCAACCCTCATGCGGGACGGGTTGTAGATCCATCTATCCATCCATTTTCATCCACTTATCCGGGGTCGGGTCGCAGGGGAAGCAGCCTTAGACTTCCCTCTCTCCAGCCACTTGGGCCAGCTCTTCTAGGGCGTTCCCTGGCCAGCCGAGAAACATAGTCCCTCTAGTGTGTCCTGGGTCTTCCTTTAGGTCTCCTCCCGGTTGCCCGGAAAACCTCACCAGGGAGGCGTCCAGAAGACTACTTTCTGAAATTTGAATTAAAATCTGCCGAATTGTTCAAAAGATATTTTGCTAACAAACACAAGCAGAAGCATTATCGTATTATTAAGTATAATTTATGAAAGAACCATTTCAGATGCTGATATAAAAAAAATAACTAAACTATTGTGACATGTTTTATGGTTAAAAATCTTACAAATTTCCTGAAAATTGCAAATGGTGCTTTGAGAACAAGGTCTGCTGTAAAGTTTAGGGTCAAACCTTGTTGCTACAGTTCAGTGAAAGAGCTGTGATCATCAGTTCCTCTCTGTGTAAGGTCGGTTGGTTGCTCACAAAGAAATTATCAGCCCATATTACATCACTTTTAGATAAGATCTCACACTAAACCGCCCACGTGATGATCCCATAAAAGTGGTGGCAGAGGGAGCGTGGGCAGCCCTACATTGGACATGAATTTGGCTGCTAGCCTGTCGTCAACCATCTCACCCGCTCTCCGCGGGGAGCCTCACATAAAGGCTCGGTCAGCCTATCGATACATGCAACAACTTCTCAATTGTCTGCTTTCTTCATGCAACCTGATGGCAGATGAATTTATTCTTAGCAGCTGCAGAAAAGTGTGAGCCAAGCTTTTTTTCCACCTTTCATTAATCCCTTTATGTAACTCTAACCTTCACATTAAGACTATGCTGTAGTGCTGCTACTAACTCAGAATGTTACATCATCATCTGGAATCAATAGGAACACATTTGCTGATGGAAAAGATAAGCTGGCTCACAAGAGACTGTCATTAAAGTAGAAAGAAACACAAAGAAACCCATTTCTGTGAAGCGTGGACTGGCTCAAGTTACAGCCTACTGCAGGAATTATTCAATGTGCTGCGAAGGCAATGCTTGTGGTAAGCTCACAGCCCTCTGCATCATGCGTAGTCCTCATCTGTGCGTGGAGAGCGCAGGCTGGAGCGCTTACATAATCTGGTTAAAATATATCCTGCTCACATGTAGCATTCAGCCCTGCAGATAGATATCCCACTGTCGCTTGAGCTGCTCTGGCAGCCGTTCAGACATTAGAGAGTATAAAGACACACACACACACACACGCACACACAAAGTCATAAAAGATCTGACTGTGATTAGCTGCCAGATATTCTCAGCTGCCTGCATGTGAACTGTCTGTGTAGAAAATAGTCAGGGAGCTTTCTGTCTGGATGAAGAACATGTGACTGAGTGAAGCTAGACCAGGAAGACGGCACAAAAGGAGAGGGGAGGATACTCGGCGGGGTGCCGGAAGTCCAGCCCTTCAAGTCACAAGAATACACACAGTATCACTTCTTCTCTGACTGCATACGTTCTAACATCAGCTCCAAATGCGATTGGCTGCACACACAGAAACACTCATACGCACAGAGAGACTGCTGCAGCAGCATGCCTACACTACATGCAGTCACATTTTTGTGTGTGTGGGTGGGGTTAACTTGCGGAACTAGCATTTACTTTAACAGGATGACATATCTGGAGGAGTAAGCCAGAGAGATATGCAAGAAGTATCGATACTTTTAGCCAAGCGAAGTCTAGAAGGGATGTCTTACCCCGATTTAGAGTTCAATCTGCAGCAAATGTCTTTTATTCCCCTCTCACTCTCATTAGGAACATCTGTGCAAAAAACAGTTGGAATGACTTCACAACAGTACATGATCCAAGTTACAAAGCTCTGATTCAATTAGAGATTTCTATAGAGGGGGACTTGATCAGTTTATGTCTAAAGATAGAGCGTGCCCTGAAGCAGCTGGTTTGAAGACTTTGGAAGCATTACAGAACAAAATTATGTAATCCTGCTTTTACATGCCTCTGAATTGCTGCAAGGATGGAACATTCTGCAGCAACAATACTGTCCAGCCAGCAAATGTGTCCTTGTTCTGATCGCCACTGACATTCTTTACATGTTTCTGTTTGCAGCTTTAGTTGACTTTAGCGCCGTTTTGAACTTCCTGTCAGTCCTCTCCTACCAGTGAGTGAAACCCACACCTGAGTTTCACTACCTCTAATAATGGTGCTCTACGGTGATAATGCGCTACGAAAAACCTGAAAAAAAAATGTTTCCGAATTTAGAGACACACTGACAACACACACATATGCTGGCACATGTTTCCAAAAGTCCAAGTCAAGTAGCAGCACGCTTTCTTGGCTCAAAGCTAGCTGAATCATACATGCGGTTCATAGCAGGGGACAGACAAACACTCCACTTCTAGATGCATCCAAATGCACTCACATAGACACCCCTAGGAAACTCAGATAGATATCTAAAACATGGTTTCTATGTTTGTGCACGGTTAGTGCCCACATGCTCGTATTCAGACTATGTGCTATCGTGTTTGTCTAACATGTGTGAAGTTTCACAGTGCAGTTCAACAAGTGGAGATAATGCAGTGATTTCTCAGCAATCAAATCATTTCTAAACAAACGACCAATGTGAACAGTGTGGACAAATGAGGGAAGAAGTGACAAGGACAATGGACCACAAGCTATGGATCTATCTAGCATTCATTCATAGTCTGGATATTTCGAGTACATCCTGGAACACAAGTGATGCTCCATCATTCTTCTTTATTGTTTTTCTCTTGTCCAACAAGGACATTAGCAACTCAGGCTAGCATTAGCAGTAGCTCAGGCTAGCATTAGCAGTAGCTTGGACTAGCATTAGCAGTAGCTTGGGCTAGAATTATCAGTAGCTCAGGCTAGCATTAGCAGTAGCTTGGACTAGCATTAGCAGAGGCTCAGGCTAGTATTGTTCTGCAGTTAGCATAACCACGACCACCTTTTAATATTGTCGACATTGAAATGATTCGAGAGATGCAGAATCAAGGTGGTGTGTGTATGACATGAACGGACCGCTTCTTCATGGCCATCACAACATTTACAAAGAAAAGCAGGTTGGAGACAGCGCTGACGTTTTGGTATACTTACTATATTGGACACCATAAGCTGCCTTTATTCAACAACAAGGTCAATGTTGTTCTATTTTTTATTTTTGTAACCTGTCCTGGTAGTAGAACCAGACAGAATGGTTTATCAGGGTGCCATCATTTGCCAGAGCAATTTAACTCTACAGTAAGAGGGGATGTGGCACCGCCATGTCCTTTATTATGTTGTGGCATGTTAGACCGCACCGGAGTGGACAGGCAGGGAGAAAAAAGACGACCAACACAAACAGGGAAAGAGAGGGAGGGGGAATGGAAGGACAACAGTACACAACAAATTGACAACAAATACACAGGCAGGACATAACAGTGAGGTCATCATAAAAAAGAAAGAAAGTAAAAAAACAAAATATACAAGAATAAATTAAATAAGAACTGGTAAATGGTATTGTCCATATTTGTAGTACTATGTACTTCTGTGTGATTCTAAATTTTAGGTTCACTTTAAGAAATTTGGTAAAATTTCAGACTGCCAATGACCAATCATAAGTCACCGTTTGTGCCAGTCACATCCTGTGAGAAGAGAATCTTATTAATCAAGCTAATGTCTCATTCAGGCATGTGACATATGTCTTACTCACTGTGTTTTGATTGATTGATTGATTGATTGATTGTTTGTGCTTTTGTGTTTCTTGACCAGTTGACCACCCAGATATCCACATCCTTGAGCCAGCTTACCCTGTCATATGTCAACTGTTAAGGTTGTTCCATCCTCCAACAGCAGCCACATCCCATTCAGAAATCAGATGGTCTTAAACCCAACTTGAAGTGTTTGTCTTTTGTTGCCACATTTTCATTAAAATTTCTTTTTGTTGCACGTTTGTTGCACCACATGAAGACCCCATGCAAATCGGTACGGTCACACCAAAGAGTCAAGTGGACGGTGGACCTTGAATTATGTTTTACTACATAGCGATAAATAAAACAAAGATTAATCGAGGCCATCGGCAAGTGCGCCACGTGCACCTGAACACTAACAAGTGAACAAATAAACTCTTCACTCAGTCAGGAACAGAGCTAACACGACTATAAACCACATTTGTAATCAACACTCAAAACCCTGCATGGTTTCCAAATTCCTTTAGCCTGCAGGATAAGGTGTGGCACTGACGTTCCCTCATGCACACGTGCTGCTTGTTTTTTCAAAGGAAGGGTTAGACGAGGACAGATGTTCAGAGTATGCCCTGCAATAACATGGGCGCTATAGTCTCTGATTGGGGTTTTATTTTCTCATGAATGAGAGCAGGAGACATCCTGTCTCTGCGGGATGCACACTCCAGTTTGAGTCGCGTGACTCATCTCGGATCCTGACGGGAGAACGCGCAGACAAAAGAGCTGGCTTGGAGGGGAGACTGCCAAACGCTTGGTGTTGTTCTTTATGTAAATGACAAATTGCTGAACAGATGAATAAAGCAGGATTATTGTTAAGAATTCCAGGAGATCTGGTGCAAGACACTGTAGGATTAATGCAGAAAAAACACCTTCAGGAATAAAGAAATTACAGTTTCCACTCAAATAAATGCAGGGATGGATCATGCTCTGTGTGCGTTTGTGTGTGTATATAATCGAAGATATGTCTTTGATCCTAAAACACACATAGACGTGTGTTTCCTGGTCTTTGAAGTGAATGAGTTGTATTCATCAGCGACATGGACGGCTTGAAGACAACAAAGGGAAATGAGAGTTTGTGTGGAAGCTGGAGGAAGCTCTCTGTCGTCATAAAGTCTGGTGGTGTGTGTGTGTGTGTGTGTGTGTGTGTGTGTGGAGGGAGCTCTTCGCAGCAGGATGTGATTAAAAGCACAGCAGCACTGAGTACACCCTGAGTTTAAACTCAGGACTGCCAGTGTCCTTGTCCTCCTTGCTCCTCGTTTTGACAGCGGCGCATAAAACAAAAGTATTCACATCAGCTTTATGATCACTTGCCCACAAATTACTCTAGGAATCTAATTACCATGGTACAATCTCATAATAGAAAGCACAGAAGACAAGCCAAGGAGTCACTTTATGCATTTTTAAGGCAGACAGATTTGCAACCGGTTGTTACAGCCATCTGGGCAGCAGCGTCCTTGGCTCATCCCTCCCTGTTTTTTTATTCCCACGTGATGTGACCCGTTGTAGCTGGAGGTGGCGTGAAAAGACAGATGTTCATGCTCGCTGTCAGTCGGAGGCGGTGAGAAGAGCGGGTACCTTTGGAGTGGGTGTCTTCTAATAAAAAGTGATTCCATTTGTCATGAGAGGTCTCTATTGTGACTCGCCGGCTTCAGCTCGAGATTCTCGTCGGGCCTCCAACGAAGAGCGAGCTCCTTCTGATCCCACCCTCCCAAACAGGCCCGGTGACTCATGAATACTGTGGCTGAAATCTAAAACGTGCACACTTGCTGCAATTATTGCTACATTTTTTTTCTAGGAAAGAAGTTTTATGGTTTGAAAAAATCCCTTGTTCGTAATTTATCACAAGATGCAGAAATCATTATTTTCCTGGTATAATAATGTTCTAAAAAAAATAGGAATCACACTTGTCTTCAAAACTGTCACTATAATAGACTTTTACAAGACATCTGATGTTTACTAATTACTGTTAAGGAACGACACGCTGCCATGAACTTTCACCCCAATCCAAACCGGTTAGCATGTGCAGAGAAAGCATCACGGAGATCTTAAAAAGAAAAACAACAAAAGCCTGACATTAAAAGTGTCATGCTGGTCTCAGATGATGAGCCATGTTCTAAACAACATGGTTTCAACACGTCACAGTGCTGAAGTAAAAAGTAAAGGAATGAAGGCTGGGGTTCATTTACCATTCATTTCTCTATTGAGCAAACAGAAGTGAAACATGATATTTAGACTGTGGATAAGCAGTGTGGCAGGTTTTTCTAAAAACAGATGCTATGTGATGGTGAGACTGTTTCTGTTTTGACTTACATAACCATAAAAACTCACGTACCTCTTCATATTTTGTCTCTTTTTTCAGTCTATATTGGACTTTTTGAACCTGGCACTACCTGATTGTTGTCACCAAGCAAAAACCTTTTATGATTAAAGCCTTACATTTATTTAATTTGGGAAACCAAATTTAGTTCTGACTGAACTAATGAGCTAACAGCTAATCTGAGCTGTTAGTTACTGTCATATGAAAATAACTTTTATCTCAAACTTTAATGGCAGTTTATAAACCTCTTCATGACTGTAAATGTCAGCTAGCCTAGAATCACTGTATTCAGCTGAAATTGGCATAATGTATAAATTTCCTGCTTAACTACATTAACTACCATGACACTTTTGAGGGTAGAGTGGTATTTTGTTACTAGCCTAATGGTGCTTTCCAGTTGCCCTCAGAACTCGTTTTTCTAAGATAAGTTAACCAGAAATGACGCAATGAACTCGGAATTCCGAGCTGCGAGCTCATACGTTTCAGAGGACCCAGAGATCACCATTTTAAAGATGGCCACGCCCAGTGCTACCGTAGTTGTTATCGTCTTTATTTTTTTCATCATTTATATGTTCTGCTTTCTTTCTTTTTGCTATTTAACAGCACTGAGTTGTTGTTTATTCTTGTTATCAATAGTTATGCTGCTGAAAACGTCAGCATTGCCACCGAAATTGACCTGTGTTTGTTTTTTTTAACTGTTCCTGATGTTTACATTTTGACGTTTGACTTTTTAAATACTTTTTTCTGGTTTTATGTGGTTTTTCCGAGTTGGAATCTGGAATGCAAATCAAGCTCGTTACGTCATTTCCTGGTCGGAAATTCCGAGTTCCGAAGACAACTGGAACACACCATTATTCCAGTTAGCTATTAGCTCATACATCTGATAAAAAGAAGAAGAAAAAGAAGAAGAAAATGAGAAGAAGAAGAAAAAGAAGAAGAAGAAGACACACAGACATCATATATGTAGAAGCCCCATGGAATGGTGCTGCCTATTGGTGCTGCCGTAGTGGCCGGCTGCCATCTTGAATGGGTCTCCATTTGCCCCCAGTGCATTTATTTCTACTGAAGAAGGTGCTTACTCAACTTAAAAACTCATTTTATTATGCTTTTCCACAAAATAAGACATATGGTATGGCATGATAATTAAAATATAAATATAATTTAACACAATAAATAAAAATATAAAATCCCAACAGGTAGGCTAGATAAGTCAATAATCCCACGTGATCCATTTTCAGTAGTATGCTGGTTGTTGTGACTGTAGGCTGCACAAAACAGGGATAGTTTCTCACCCAGCGTTGACTCCAGTTGGGTTTGGAGAGTGAGGGACCCATCCAATATGGCGGCGGTGATGTTACGCTCTCCAGCGCCCAATGGGGCGTCTATGTATTCATGTCTATAGCCCTTTTTATAAAACAATGCCGCCAATTTGCCGCAACGTCGATGTGGCATCTGGGAGCCTAAGGTTGTTTATAAGAGCTCAAACCATGTTGCGCAATCATGTCCGATTTATAAAAGATTACGCTATGGCGGCATAAAGGGGGTACGGGGGCTGTCTCTGCACTGTCGCAGACTTCCGTTTATCTTGGACATAACTTACTTTTTATTGCGATCGAACCCGCTTTCGTTAAGATTTTTTTCACAAACAGCTACAGGTGTGTGTCATCCACCATCCCTGTGAGCTGTCAGATGATCTGAGCTGCAGATCTAACGGAGAGAAGCTCCCGAAGCACCGCATCGCTCCAGTTTATCATCTCAGCTGGTTCTGTTTACATAAGTGAAACTTATGTCCGTGTTTACTTTCATTTTCAATATAGTTCCCGGCTGGAGCTCGGCATTAATTCATCACGTGGTCATGACACCACCCTTTTTTGCGCCAAGGCTTAATGTGCGTTTATAAGACCGGCGAAGCCGCAATATTACCGCAATATTACTGCAATATTACTATCAAGCGTGGCGGCACGAATGCCGCAAAATTCCTGCAACGTGATGCCGCCATGGCGCGTTCATAAGACACACGTTGTGGTAATATTACGCTGATTTGCCAGCACGGTGTGTCTTATAAAATGGGCTTATGAGAAGAAGAAGAAGAAGAAGAAGAAGAAGAAGAAGAAGAAGAAGAAGAAGAAGAAGAAGAAGAAGAAGAAGAAGAAAGGTTTATTTGTAAAGTGCCTTTCATGGTAAACATCCCAAAGGTGTTTCACAAGCGCAATAAAAGATTTAAAAATATAAATGAAAACAATAAAAATGGAAATAAAAATGAAAAAACAAGGGAGACCGAAATATACAGAAATTATGGAAACATGGGCAAGAAAAGAAGCTAATGAGCAAGCAGTGGAACTGATCTCTGTTTCTCCAAACTGAGGCTGCTCAGAGACCAGGTTTATCACCTTTCCACAAAAACCCACTTTTAAAACCGTCTATTTTAGTAAATCATCCTAATTTTCCACCAGCTGTTTTATTGTTAGTGAGGAAAAATCACTGCCCAGACAAAAAAAAGGGATTGGGGGGGTGTCATGCATTCCCCTTTATTAGTGTACTCTGCTGAAGTGTCCTTGAGCAAACCCTCTCAGGTGTTTATGGTGTTTCTGCTGCTGATGCTAATGGAGGGGGGATGCCTGTGGACTGACTGACCAGGGCAGGGCCAGTCCTGGCCTGACTTTTCGCCCCAGCTGCTGAAATGGAAACCGATCCGCGTGTCCACGTGTTTGTGTCATTTCCATCTCATTTGCATATGTAAACAGGCCTCGCCTATCGCTCCGCGGCTGCAGCGAGCGCGCGACCAGATTGGTCGGCGGGGGTTCGCCGGAGGAGCCAATGGGAGTGCCGGGTCCCGCTGGTCCCGCCCTCACAGACACGTTGCCTTGGGAGAAGCTACACGGGCCGATCACTGGCTGTGGCTGCTGCCTCCCCGCTCACACGCCGCACGTCCTGCACATCAGCTGCTCTCTGGCCGACGGTCCTGCCGGATTCACCGCTGAACAAAGGAGGAGGACGACCAGCCGCCGCATCCTGGGAAGGTAGGACACCTCCACACCGACTCTACCGAAACACCTCTGCTTCTGTTGGAGTTGTCTGGAAATTCATCCACGGGAATTCAGTAGCCGGAATAATAACATGTGTTAGAGGTGATTGGGATCATTATTGTTACTGGTTTTGTATCATCTATAATAACCTGCGCTGCCACATCTACTATAAACCAACGAGGAAGTCTATTGTGTGTTTTACTCAGCTGATCGGAGGTTTATCCTCCCACCTCTTCATGGTGGAAATATTCTCGTGTTTATTATAAAACGCGCTTTACTGTCATCCAGGATCCTCCAAGTGAGCAGAAAGTGCTGATCATATTCATGTCCGGTTGTTTTTATATATTCTGTTTTATTTTAACATTTGGGCGGAATAGAGGAGCGCAGGCAGGGCTATGAGGTGTTGAGGTGCATTCAAAAGGCCCTGGGAAATCTGAGCTTTCAGTTGAGTGTTGTTGTCAGATCAGAGCAGACAAAAAAGACCCCAAACAAGTCGTGTCTGACTGGATGTTGAATGTTTTTAGAAAAACTTGATGTTTTATGGAAATTAAAGGTGCTTTTTTGTAGTTTTAAACACATACACCTTCATTTCAGAGACATGAGACTACTGTAGATAAGAAAAAATGTTTAAAATCTACTTAAAAACAGATATATTGGATAATAAACCATCTTTATTTGAGATTTAGAATAAATTAAAGGCTTTTATGAAATTGCATTGCCTTAATTTCCCCACCCACATATACAAGAGTCACCAAAAACACCTTATTATGTAATTCTCTATCTTTTAGGCCTGTGTTCAGCTGAGTAAATCTACCACACATCAGAAAAGTGGCCACCCTGAAACAAAAGAAGGAGCGAGCCGTTACCTCTCCTACCCTCAGATTTCACAGGAAACGGCAGTCTTTAACCATTCAAACACTAAAAATAATCCCTGTGCTGAAAATGCTGCTCTCACTTCCCTTAAACGCTGATCGCCAAGGAAACACGTCGGAGCTCCAGCAAGCAATTAAGCATCAGTGAAGAGCGTTTGGAGCTTTTATTCGCTCCTCGATCCAGGAACAAGCGGTGCTAGTCTTTTCATTCTTTTATCGCCCCTTTTGAGTGTCACCTTTTCTTGGGAGGTCAGCAGCGGTCCGCTGAGGCGTCGGTCTTCATGTTGACAAGAACCCTGCCCCCTTTTTGAATAAACACACTAAGAGTGTATGAATCAAGGGTTGCAGCTGGATCAAAGGAGAAATACTCATCCCTGATTTGTTTGGAGGGTTGCGGAGACGACAGCACGTGATGGTGTTGAGGCCTTCACTATCTTTTTGTGTTTGCTTTAGATGGCGGGCTCAGGTGTTGCATCTGCCAAACAAGCAGGTCATTGTGGTTTTGCTGCCTCCATCTGCTCAGCCAGCCATCATTATTCATGTCTTGTCCTGAGATGTCTTTAGAAGTTCTATTTTTTTTTTAATTCTGCAAATCTGCAGGACTTATTTAGTTAGATTGAAGCTGTGTGTCCTGATAACGTACGTCTCTGTCCCTCAGGTCAGTGATGGTCAGTGCGTGTTAGGAGCTCGCAGCTGAGGATGTCTGCTACGGATTCGGACAACTCCATTGACTGGCTGGCTAGTGACAATGAGGAGAGCGAACAAGAGCCCGACTGCGCCTCCAAGCGCGGTCAGGCAGAGGCGTCTCCATCCCCCAGCAGCCCGCCGCGCCCGGACCTGTCTGACAGCAGCGAGCTGAGGGGGGGCGACGGGAGCTGGAGCCATGTCTCCAGTCCGGCGTCAGACAGAGGCGCTGCCGTTGGACTGTGTAAAACTCCGCGTGGACAAAAGGCCAATTCCAAGAAGAGACCTCACAGCTCCACGGAAGACCGGCAGCCTTTTTCCAACGTGACGGAGAAGGATCAGATTTTTAGCCGCAAGGTGAGCGCCTCCTGTGACTCATGTTTGTCTCCCACAGGAGGAGGTTGACAGTATCAGCAAAAACTAGAGCGTGCCCTGTCACCCAGATCGACCCACCCCCCCGCTGCTTTTACAGCTCTTTCCAGTAAAGATGACCCTCCCCCAGGGCTGTTTGCCCTTCCCTTCCGAGGGAAATTGAGTCATTTCATAAAATGTCAAGTTAATGGAATTTTTTTACTCAACACTTGGTGAAAAAAATGATTAAGCTTTGCAAAAAATGTATTTGCGCACGTTTGATCAGTGTTTTATCATTTCCAGTGCATGGAGCTACAATGCTACATTCATCCGCTGTCATCGATCTTGAATGGCCTTCGCTCAGGGAGATACAAAGAAAGTAAGTCAGTCGTTTCATTTGTCTTCTGGTTTTTTTCACAAAGCAGAAATAAACAAATAGCTTTTTGTTTTAGCTTTTCCTGCTCTTTTATTTCTTATAAATCAGATCAAAACATCAACTGAAGACATTTTTGGGTTGCGTGTCATTCTGATTTGCGAGTAAGACGTCTAAAACGTCTGCCGTTGAGCTAACCACAACTATTCCTCTTCTGTGTGGGAGTTTTGTAACCGAGATCATGTTTTTTGTTAACTCCACTATTTCAGAAGATAAAGAACGTGCACAAAACGTCACACTTTGCACTTCCTGGTAAACTTGGCAGGGCTGATTGGGAACATACTGTACCGCGCTCTGCAGAGGGGTAGCCGTCAGATAGACGTTATATGTTCCTGTGGATGATCTAACCGCATCCAGACAGGCTCTAAAACTGCTTACTCTGGGATCTTGGTCCAACCCAAGCCTCGTGTGACCCAGGGCTTCCTGCTCTCAGAAGCGGGGAGTCTGCTCCTTCCTACAAACATTTTACACAACCCATCTGCTGCACAGACTCCATCACTTCTTCTTCTCCTTCTTCAGGACTCAGCAGTTTCCAGGAGAGCGTGGCCATGGACAGGATCCAGAGGATCATGGGAGTCCTGCAGAACCCTTTCATGGGGTAAGGCGACCCACGTGTTCTCCTTTTTTTTTTTTTTTNGCCCTTAGAATGTCACAGATGATTGTGTGTATTTTTTGATAGTTTTTATTTTATTTTTGAAGTGAGGCTTTTCTTCCATGGGTAAAATAGAACATGTTGACATACTTTTTGTGTTCGCCAGATGCAAATAATTCGTGTGTGTGGGATACAAACCACCATGTTGTCATGGTCTCATAAACCATTCAAAATGTCATAGTGGAATGTATGTATGTTCTGATAGGTTTTTCTTATTTTTTAAGTGAGCATTATCTTCCATGGGTAAAATAAAACATTTTGACATAGTTTTTGTGTTCAACAGATTACCTGTTTATGAGGAAATGTGTGTCCCCATAAACCACCACCAAGTCATAGTGGTTTCATAAACCATAAATGCACACATGTGTGTGTGTGTGTGTGTGTGTGTGTGTATGTGTGTGTGTGTCCCGAAAAATATGATTGCAAAGTTAAAAAAAAACAAAAAGAAGAAGAAAACGTGAAACACGGGAGCTTTAACACAGATGGAGGTTTGACTCAGTCGTTAGCAGTCTCTCACCTCCCACTTTCACACTCTGTGAAACCTCAGGACTTTCTGCTGGATTTATATGCAGCGAGCAGAGAGAACTCACGTTTGAGCTTCGGTGTGAACTTTACTGGATGCAAAAACATCTTCTGATTTTCTACACTTTTTTTCTTCCTTTATTGAGCTGCTTTTGTTCAGACTCTGTATGGATCCTCCTTTGCTAGCGCGGATTCCTCCCTATCACATACAAGCATCATGTAACATGTGTCCCTCACACAGGAGGTCTCGAGTAATTCAATCATCTCTCTAATGGCTTCCAGGAGACTTATGTTCTCATTGTCTGCATGTATTTCTGCATTCCTCCGTAGATTCAAAAACACTGAAGGTTATGGTGGATTTGGGTAAAAATAGCCTCCTTCTTGGCTCTTATTTAGTCACTTCATTGTTGACAGACAGCTGAAAGCTCTGAAAATCAGCCTATTTTCATAACAACATGTATTTATGCACACATTTTTCTCTTCCTCCCCTGATACCTTTGGTATAATCTAATAAATCCAAATTTGATTTCCCTGTGGTTCCTCACTAACTCCTTTTGGCCTTGGGCACACATGAAATAGGAGGCAAGATCAGACAGAAGTGGGGCTCGCGCTCCCCTGTGAGCCAGAGGATAGGGCTATTTGTGGAGTTATTTCTGTTCCCGTCTGTCAGTGTGTCCACAAAGGCTGCCGAGCTCCGGCCAAAGGAACTGGAGCACTAGAGGGGAAGACCAATAGGGAAACTGGTGGTGCTCCTCGGCTTGGCTTCACGCTGGGACAAAATCTAAAGCCAAGCCAGAAGCGACGGAGCACGTTGCGTTGATAAAACACACCTGGTGTTTTGCTTGTCCCCCATTGGTCTGGTAATTAGACATTAATCACGACGGTTCTCTGTGTCTGCCGTCAATCACAGCCTCTGCAAAGAGGCTTCACAGTCGGACCGTGCTGCCAATCCAACTGGTCGCACTCCACAGGCGACGTAGGAGGACAGCCAGCCTCCTCTGACGTCAGAGCAGACAGAGGACAGAGCAGCAGATGACATGTGCAAAAAGGAGTGGGAGGCTGAATGAAGCACACTCATGAGTCACAGCACGGACACGAGCAAGCTACTTATAATGACAGGCTTTCAGCTCGAGTTCATAATGCATTCACTCTTTTGTTGTCAGTGCTATATTTGCAAAGGGAAACATGGTTGGAAAGGGTTAGAAACAGAGGGCCAGAGTGTCTCTCTGGCCTTAATGAACAAAAGAAAATCAGCTGCTTTTCTACTGAGGTCAGCGTGCAGCACCAAAGGTTAATCATCTCCAATAATCCAAAGATTATGCACAAATAAAAAAAATCACTGGTTGACTTTTGTAAGATGCACACTCCTCTGTGCACCCATGCACCTGAACACCGCTGCACGCTTATGGCTCAGAACTCTGTTACCTCTGCTGCAAGTTGATATCCTTTAATTCCTAGATGATTTGTGGCTCTGCTGTGGCATTTTCCTGTGCCCACGTGAAAGATGAAAATTGATTTTCTAACATTCTGATTTAATATAAAGTCTTATCAAATTATTCTCCAAAGATGATGGCAAAGGTCGTGTCACATACTGGAGGAGTTGTTAGCGATCATGTAGCGATCAAATTCAGTAAAACCATGAAGACTTTTGGATGTGGGTGGATGATGGCATTGAACACATAATTTCTTTGGTTGAGATTTGAGTCAGACGACTTCTAAATCTGCAGTTCTTAGCAAAGCAAAAATCTCAAGAGCAAAACAAATTTGCTCAGATATTATTACCTTTTTGTGCACGCTCATGGTTTAAGCATGATGCACCAGAAGCTTTTTAAGAACAGAATATTCACAGAACAAAGCAAATGTCAAACACCTCACCGTTAACTTTGGGGAGAATTAACATTNATAAGAGACAGCTGCAGGACTTATTTAGTTAGATTGAAGCTGTGTGTCCTGATAACGTACGTCTCTGTCCCTCAGGTCAGTGATGGTCAGTGCGTGTTAGGAGCTCGCAGCTGAGGATGTCTGCTACGGATTCGGACAACTCCATTGACTGGCTGGCTAGTGACAATGAGGAGAGCGAACAAGAGCCCGACTGCGCCTCCAAGCGCGGTCAGGCAGAGGCGTCTCCATCCCCCAGCAGCCCGCCGCGCCCGGACCTGTCTGACAGCAGCGAGCTGAGGGGGGGCGACGGGAGCTGGAGCCATGTCTCCAGTCCGGCGTCAGACAGAGGCGCTGCCGTTGGACTGTGTAAAACTCCGCGTGGACAAAAGGCCAATTCCAAGAAGAGACCTCACAGCTCCACGGAAGACCGGCAGCCTTTTTCCAACGTGACGGAGAAGGATCAGATTTTTAGCCGCAAGGTGAGCGCCTCCTGTGACTCATGTTTGTCTCCCACAGGAGGAGGTTGACAGTATCAGCAAAAACTAGAGCGTGCCCTGTCACCCAGATCGACCCACCCCCCCGCTGCTTTTACAGCTCTTTCCAGTAAAGATGACCCTCCCCCAGGGCTGTTTGCCCTTCCCTTCCGAGGGAAATTGAGTCATTTCATAAAATGTCAAGTTAATGGAATTTTTTTACTCAACACTTGGTGAAAAAAATGATTAAGCTTTGCAAAAAATGTATTTGCGCACGTTTGATCAGTGTTTTATCATTTCCAGTGCATGGAGCTACAATGCTACATTCATCCGCTGTCATCGATCTTGAATGGCCTTCGCTCAGGGAGATACAAAGAAAGTAAGTCAGTCGTTTCATTTGTCTTCTGGTTTTTTTCACAAAGCAGAAATAAACAAATAGCTTTTTGTTTTAGCTTTTCCTGCTCTTTTATTTCTTATAAATCAGATCAAAACATCAACTGAAGACATTTTTGGGTTGCGTGTCATTCTGATTTGCGAGTAAGACGTCTAAAACGTCTGCCGTTGAGCTAACCACAACTATTCCTCTTCTGTGTGGGAGTTTTGTAACCGAGATCATGTTTTTTGTTAACTCCACTATTTCAGAAGATAAAGAACGTGCACAAAACGTCACACTTTGCACTTCCTGGTAAACTTGGCAGGGCTGATTGGGAACATACTGTACCGCGCTCTGCAGAGGGGTAGCCGTCAGATAGACGTTATATGTTCCTGTGGATGATCTAACCGCATCCAGACAGGCTCTAAAACTGCTTACTCTGGGATCTTGGTCCAACCCAAGCCTCGTGTGACCCAGGGCTTCCTGCTCTCAGAAGCGGGGAGTCTGCTCCTTCCTACAAACATTTTACACAACCCATCTGCTGCACAGACTCCATCACTTCTTCTTCTCCTTCTTCAGGACTCAGCAGTTTCCAGGAGAGCGTGGCCATGGACAGGATCCAGAGGATCATGGGAGTCCTGCAGAACCCTTTCATGGGGTAAGGCGACCCACGTGTTCTCCTTTTTTTTTTTTTATCAATGGATTTCCAGTTAAACACACAACCACCAGCATCCGTAGTGCTCCCAGCTTTCTAAGTGGCCTCCATTATGTCTCACAGCAGGTCTCTGCTACCACACACACACACATTCTCACACACACACATTCAGGCTAAATGTACCGCAGAGAGATTGCAGAGAGTCGCACTTTAGCCTGGCGTCTCGTTAAAAATGCATCACTCTCCACCGTGGGAGGAGCACGCTTGTGTCTGCTTGATTAGCTCTCCACTGACCAGACGGTGTAATGGAGTATGATAGCAGGAGAAAGTCACGGTCCCTGCAACACGATCGCCTTGAAACAAGTCGATGTTTGACGGTTTGGATAAAAAAAAACGATTTTATGAATAGTTCAGAAAACCTGCGTGGAGCTTTAACGTCAGGAATGCTGCTGAGTCTGGCTCCGGCTAATTGGAGACCTCTCCCACCAGCTGCTGCTTTCATATGGGAGACAAAGAGTGGGTGTGGTCGCCTCCCGCCTGGAAGGTGGACCAAACCCCTCCTTCCTCCCCTTCACCGTCATCCCTTCATTCTGCCAGCTGGCAGCCCCCTCCGGCAGCACAATGGCAGATCGGATCAAAGTGACTTTTTTAGCAGCCACCGTGGCGGATAATCTTACACATGAATTTTACATGCTCCGACTGGAACGTAGCAGAAAGGTCCCGATCATATGGTGCAGGCTAATCCCTGTGCACCATCTGGTTTTGCCCGCGCCTCCTCCGAGTTCACCCCTCCTTCCTTCGACAGCATCATCTAGTTTATTTCCACAATGACGCTGTTGGACACCGTCGTGGCTTTGGTGTTTATATTTAGACGCGAGCGGAGCTATTATACGTCAAGCCACGTGTGAGCTCAAAACATGTGAGAAATGTACTCAAGACTGTTTTTCCCCCACGCACACACGGAGCGCAGCCTCTGCTGCTGCTTCCAGATCGCATATTTCCTGGCTTTTGATGGAGAGATAACAATCCTGTGAAGCAGTAAGGTTCATGCATGACGGCACAAGTAAATATTCCCTTTGTTTCTCTGTTTTCCCTCCTCCAGGGAGAAGTATGTCGATATCATTCTGAAAATGGAGGAAATGTTAAAGAGCTGGTTCCCTCACGTGAAACTCCAAGACCAACTCACCAGAGCTGACGGAGTCGTTTCCAGCAAGAGACTTAAGGTAAACTTGTAGAAAAAATTTGTATTTATTCATTTTTTTTAAAGCCAACTTGTTGTTTTAGAAGCTCTTCTGGAAAACGTGGGCTGCTGCCTGAGTGACAGTGATGGAGACAAAAATACCCATTGTTATTTAATCATAGGTCTGAGACCAGTAAAAAAGAAAGAGGATTAAAGCTATTTTTACTGAGTCTCAGGTTCACTAAGAACAATGCCAGAAGAGGGAGAGTAATTCTGGAGGAGGGCTCCTTGTTGAATAAGAAAGGTCACGTCAACCTGGAGCAGTCTTTAATTGCTACAGATGAATTTCTGATGCTAATCAGATCAACAGGAGGATCGGGTTCAGGTTTCTTTTTCAGTCATGAAGAAAAAGCTTTTTTTTTATCATCTAGTTCCATCTGATGCTGGTCATCGTCTTTAGCTTTTCTATTAGAATTTAAAGGTTATGGGGTATAAAAGCGACTAAGAGAATCATTAACTAGCTCTACTGTTTGAAGAACTTTATAGCTTCTTTTAGCTTATTTGATTTTGGGGTCAGAGACCAAACCAGACTTCTGTGATCAGAACCAAGTTATTGTGAAGCATGGATCATCATCATAGAGGAAATGTCTTAAATCTACTTGTTTACTGCCAAAAAGCTTCATTTATCTTATTTTTGGAGTCAGAGGTTATGTTTTTTATACTGGAAAGGGTTGATGTAGACTTTATGAAGTTGGAAGTTAAATCACTGCTTTTTTTAAAGTCGTGGGAAACTCTTTTAATCGACACATTTGCAGTGGTCTATGGTAGGAATGAATGCCTTGCAAGCTGTACTCAGGGCAAAAAAAGCCCAGAATTTTTTGGATCAGCACCGATAAGTCTGCTGCTGCACAGAGTGGCAGCAGACAGCAGGATTTAGAGTCTTACTTGCTGATATGTGGACATCTCGTCTCAGATTTAATAACAGCAACACGACTCTACCACTGACTTGCAACGTGGGTGTTTTATCTCCACAAATAACACAAGCCTGGAGGAGTTTTCTGCGTGGTGGAGTTGCTAATGCTAACAGTTAGCTTCTACTAGTCGGGACGTTCTCTGCTGATTCCTGAACGTTAAACCAACAACAGCCTTCCCACAAGATCTGTGGAGCAGAATTTAGAGTTTTGTCAGGAACGCTGTACTATTGTCAGTACCTAGCTAGCTCTGCTAGCATAGCATCTGTCCTACTTATATGATTTTATTCTTAACTGTAGTTCAAAACTAGCATTTTCCAAAAAAACAGAGAACAAAATGTCAAAATTTGCCAGTAAAACATTTTATTTTATACGTTAGTTGATCTGAGAACAGGCAGGTAGTTCGATTTCTTTTTTTTTAAATCCCTCCACATCCACCTTAACCTCCACGTCCTTTGATTAAACACTTAACGACAGCAAATGCAGGAAAAAACGATAAAAGCACACCGAGTGCCTTCAAATGTTTAACCGTCTGCAAAGTAAAAGATTATAAAGAAGAAAATTACAGCCTTTAGCGGACGTTTGATTGCAGCTGGAGCCGTTTTAATCTGCATTCTGTCACACAATCCCGCTGTACTTGTGGGTGTTTATTGGTTCTAGCTCCAGTTGGCATTTATGAGTACACAACAACCGGGTGCACACGCTAATTTTCACCAAGAGTGATCAAGGATTTCTTTTCCTTTTGCAGAAACGCATGTTTACCGTCCGCGGCTGCTCTAGAGCTGGCAGCAAACAACTGGCAGACATTTAAGAGACAAAATAGCCGGCAACTCCTCTCTGTACGGCTGTGTGGACTGACGCCTGTGGTCCAGTTTAAAAATAATAAGCTTACCCAATTATCTCAGGAGATTGTGCAGGAAACGGTGCAGCGGCCTGCCTTTATGTCACTGTAGCTTATAACGGGGTAGTGCCACTTGGTTTAGATAACTCTAGTTATGTTTTTGCTTCAGCGCTGATGGAACGGAGCGGAAACGAACAACGATTACTGATAAAACTCATGCTCTTGTAGTGGATTTAAACACGTAGTACTAAAAATACGACAGTATGAAAACAAAAAGAAATGAAAAGCCTGTCAAATCAGAATATTCAGGTGTGTTTCTGTGTTTCCCAACAGGTAAACCCGGTGGTCCCGACAGCAGCAGCTAACCCCGTCACTGTCGGGGATCTTCCAGCTGGCACCAAAGCCCTGAGAGTCACAGACCTGACTCCTCCTGGAGCATACTCCGCCAATAACCTGAAGTGGCTCCACACGTCACCCATCTGCTCCCCTGCAGCAGAGGAGGCCCAGGCTGGTCCCAGGCACCTGCTGCCCTCCAGAGACAGAGACCTAACGCAGGACAACGCCGTGTCCTCCAGCACAGACAGCCAAACTAAGACGGACCCCGTGCCCAGAGGCCCTCCGCCGGGCAAAATCAGCGCGCCCTGCCTGGAGCGGCTCCTCAAATCAACAGACAGCATCATCACGCGCAGGGAGACAGGCGGCCTGATGGGCAGCAGCTGGTCCTAGTCCACACAGAGGGCTGGGAGTCCAGCTGTAGCCCAGCCTCGCCTTGCCCGCCCCTGCTGGGAGTCTGTCGGCTCGCTTACTTCATTCCAGCCTTCAGGAGAACGACGGGAGCATTTAAAATAAAACAAAAACAAAAAAAGGGATCTCACGGATTCCTGATGAGCGAGTGTCGACGGACACGATGTAATCTCTACGCTACCACTGACACGAGAACGCGTCCGCCTTTTGTTGACTTCTTGTTTTGTGTTTGCACTCTTGAATGTTGAGTGTCGGACGAATAGATTTCACACGATAACCAGAGCGATTATTGTCCAGAAGTGAATCGTTCCTGTTGGCTTGTAGGTTTAAACAAAATCCGTTTTCAAAGCATCTGTGAAAAATGTCATCACACCTAAAACAATAAGGTAAAATAAGAGGAGGAGGGAACTGCAGGGAAGTCTGAGCTGGGAGGAGGAGTTCTGCAGAAATCCAGAAACGATTTACATATTATTGTGCTGAAAATGTGACGTTTTCCCCTCTTTCCCAACAACTTTTAGTTCAATAGTTTATTGATGTGACTGTTACTCATTTCTATTCTTTATTGATAAACCTTTTTGGTACAACTGTTCTACCTCATTGAGCACCACGTCATGGTTGGCGAGCAGGAATGTGAACACTAAACGTCTGAGCAGGTCTGCAGAGGTGTGCAGAACAAGCGAGAGGGTGGGGGGTGCTCTCGTGGCCTGACTGGTGCCATTGTAAAGAATGTCAGCTGCAGATTTGTTTTTATTTTTGAGTTTTGAGTCTCCCAGTAGAAGGCAAACAGTGCCTGCAACATCAAGCTGTGCCTGTAAGCCGCTTAAATAAAGAGAGAAGTGTTTAGAGTACCTGCTCCTCCGTGGGATGTACGAATCAGGAAATTTCACTCTCCTGCCATGTTCCTGTATCGACTAAATTATTCAGATTTGCCAACTGCTTTCTGTGGTGGAGTAGAACAGCTAGGATTTTATTTTGCCACAGAGCCCGACAGCGAGCTAGACCACCGGTCAGAGAGGGACGAGGTGTGTGTTTGTGTAAATCTTGCTGAAAAGTTGTCAATTTACCCTGAAAAGTGGCCTTTTACAGTGTGAAATTTTATACTTTCAAAATAAATGTGGTTATATTTGTTTGATGCAAAAAAATCATGCTTGAAATTATTTTGTTGGGATTTTTCTTTTGTCAGCAAAGCAGTAAATGAATATTGTTTTTTTTTACACCTTAAAGCCATACTGCAACTTTTTCATGTTTTATAATCATGTTCTTGAGCCAGTATGTGCTAAAATGACCCTTTACAGGGTTAATGAAATATCACCCAGACCCCCGCCACCCTCTGTGGCCAGAATACCGCACTTGCAACTTCAGAGTGGTGGGCGCTCCCTGTGGAGTTAGAAAAAATTCAGCTGACATGCCTGGTGCTGCAGTCTGCTTCCAGCATGTTTCCAGCATGTTTTAGGTCATGAACACAGCTGATTTGTTTGATTTAGTGATGAACTGCTCCTGTAGACACTAATGAAGGCTGAGGAGACATTTCAGCAGTTAGATTAAGGTGTTAAAAAGATGAACGCACAGCGAGGAGATAAGTTTCACTTTTGGTTCTACTAAACGGATACTAGGGGGTGCTAAAAGCAAGCCAAAACTGCATAGAATCCCTTTAATGCCCCTTAAATAGTTTCAGTTTGTCTCAGTTTGAGTCAGAGATGCAACAAAACATCAGCTGGTTTAACGCTGTCATACCAAACCCTCAAATGGATGTCTGGACTTGTTTTTGCTGACTTTAACTGAAAAAGGGGCCACAAAACATCACGTGAGTAAGTGCTTTTGCCCATTTTTCTAGAATATTTTCTGGTGTTGTTTTCTTCTGCTTTCTCCACCATGTGTGTGTGGAGGAGAGATGGACAAGCTGCAGAGAGGTTAGTTTTCTGCAAACATACCAGAATAACCACACAATGGCTACAACCTTTGAGCTTTTAGAAGCTGTTGGAATTTAAGGTCATGCAAAATTCAACATGTGCAAAGTGTTCCTCTGATTGGCCGATGACATTAAAAGTCAAAAAAAAAAATTTCCACTTTGTGAACACCGTTGCTAAGCAAAAAAAATTCAAGTGAATCCAATTTAAAAAACTGTTTTCTGTTCATTATAGTTTGAGATAATGGGTCAGGGAGGTCAGAGCTGTACAAAAAGACTTGGTGCGTCTCTGTTTAGAGCCTCTATAACAACTCTTTGCGAGTTTTTTTAGACAGAATCTCTCCAAGTTCACAAAAGCTATTATTTTTTTAAAGTCACTGAACTAAACCAGCTCATTATCAGTCAGATTATCTTAAAGAAACTATGATTTACATCACAACAATTATCTCACTCCATGAGAAACGCTCACTTCCTCAAAGAATAATCAGATTTACCGATTTTGACTCAAGCCGTCATCTTCAGTCACTCAATTTATGCTTTTTTTGCATTCCCTATAAAAGATTACACACTCTGTTTCCTCCTCTGTGTGGATCAACCCAGCAGAGGAGAAAGAAAGACATCCTACGCTTAAGAAAAACAGCACCTCAATAAAAAAGAGTTTATCAAAATGGCTTCAGGAGAAAGTAAGAATGGTATTAAAGCACAACTTTGGCCCATTTACTCGATACTCAAGAGACACGAGCAACATGAGTCAAAGTTTTGCTGAGATTAAATATCAAAAATGCCAAAAGTCACAAACTACAGCTCAAAAACTGTTATCGAAAGATGCAGAAAAAATGTTTGTGTGTTTTGCATGTGCAAGAGAAACTTCCTAACAGAATAAAATATGAATTTAAATATCCATCCATCCATCCATTTTCTGTCGCTTATCCGGAGTCGGGTCGCGGGGGCAGCAGCTTAAGGAGGGAAGCCCAGGCCTCCCTCTCCCCAGCCACTTGGGCCAGCTCCTCCGGGGGAATCCCAAGGCGTTCCCAGGCCAGCTGAGAGACATAATCTCTCCAGCGTGTCCTGGGTCTTCCTTTGGGTCTCCTCCCGGTTGGACGTGCCCGGAAAACCTCACCAGGGAGGCGTCCAGGAGGCATCCTAATCAGATGCCCGAGCCACCTCAATTGGCTCCTCTCGATGTGGAGGAGCAGCAGGTCTACTCCGAGCCCCTCCCGGATGACCGAGCTCCTCACCCTATCTCTAAGGGAGAGTCCAGCCACCCTGCAAAGAAAACTAATTTCGCCCGCTCGTATCCATGATCTCGTTCTTTCGGTCACTACCCAAAGCTCGTGACCATAGGTGAGGGTAGGAACGTAGATCGACCGGTAAATTGAGAGCTTCGCCTTTCGGCTCAGCTCTCTCTTCACCACAACAGACCGGCACAACGCCCGCATCACTGCAGATGCAGCACCAATCCGCCTGTCGATCTCACGCTCCACCCTTCCCTCACTCGTGAACAAGACCCCGAGATACTTAGACTCCTCCACTTGGGGCAGGACCTCGTCCCTGACCTGGAGAAGGCATTCTACCCTTTTCCGACTCAAGACCATGGTCTCGAATTTAGAGGAGCTGATTCTCATCCCAGCTGCTTCACACCCGGCTGCGAACTGCTCCAGCGAAAGCCGGAGATCACGTTCTGACGAAGCCAACAGGACCACATCATCTGCAAAAAGCAGAGACCTGATCCTTAGGCCACCAAAATGGATCCCCTCACCACCTTGGCTGCACCTAGAAATTTCGTCCATAAAAGTTATGAACAGAATCGGTGACAAAGGGCAGCCTTGGCGGAGTCCAACTCTCACCGGAAACGAGCCCGACTTACTGCCGGCAATGCGGATCAAGCTCTGACACTGGTCGTACAAGGACCTAACAGCCCGTATCAAGGGGCCTGGTACCCCATACTCCCAGAGTACCCCCCACAGGGCCCCCCGAGGGACGCGGTCGAACGCCTTCTCCAAATCCACAAAACACATGTAGATTGGTTGGGCGAACTCCCACGCACCCTCCAGGACCCCCCCAAGGGTATAGAGCTGGTCCAGTGTTCCACGGCCAGGACGAAAACCACATTGCTCCTCCTGAATCCGAGGTTCGACTATCCGACGGACCCTCCTCTCCAGAACCCCTGAATAGACCTTACCAGGGAGGCTCAGGAGTGTGATCCCCCTGTAGTTGGAACACACCCTGCGGTCCCCCTTTTTAAATAGGGGGACCACCACCCCGGTCTGCCAATCCAGTGGAACTGCCCCCGATGTCCACGCGATATTGCAGAGCCGCGTCAACCAACACAGCCCCACAGCATCCAGAGCCTTAAGGAAATCCGGGCGGATCTCATCCACCCCCGGAGCCTTGCCACCGAGGAGTTTTTTGACCACCTCAGTGACCTCAGCTCCAGAGATTGGAGAGCCCAACCCAAAATCCCCAGACTCTGCTTCCATCCTGGAAGACGTGCCGGTGGGATTGAGGAGGTCTTCGAAGTACTCGGCCCACCGATTCACAACGTCCCGAGTCGAGGTCAGCAGCACACCCTCCCCACTGTAAACAGTGTTGGTAGTGCACTGCTTTCCCCTCCTGAGACGCCGGATGGTGGACCAGAATCTCCTCGAAGCCGTACGGAAGTCTTGTTCCATGGTCTCACCGAACTCCTCCCATGCCCGGGTTTTTGCCTCTGCGACCACCCGAGCCGCATTCCGCTTGGACTGCCGGTACCTATCAGCTGCCTCCGGAGTCCCACAGGCCAAAAAGACCTGATAGGACTCTTTCTTCAGCTTGACAGCATCCCTAACCGCCGGTGTCCACCAGCGGGTTCGGGGATTGCCGCCACGACAGGCACCGGCCACCCTGCGGCCACAGCTACGGTCAGCCGCCTCGACAATGGAGTCACGGAACATGGTCCATTCGGACTCAATGTCCCCCGCCTCCCCCGNCCAGGCCAGCTGAGAGACATAATCTCTCCAGCGTGTCCTGGGTCTTCCTTTGGGTCTCCTCCCGGTTGGACGTGCCCGGAAAACCTCACCAGGGAGGCGTCCAGGAGGCATCCTAATCAGATGCCCGAGCCACCTCAATTGGCTCCTCTCGATGTGGAGGAGCAGCAGGTCTACTCCGAGCCCCTCCCGGATGACCGAGCTCCTCACCCTATCTCTAAGGGAGAGTCCAGCCACCCTGCAAAGAAAACTAATTTCGCCCGCTCGTATCCATGATCTCGTTCTTTCGGTCACTACCCAAAGCTCGTGACCATAGGTGAGGGTAGGAACGTAGATCGACCGGTAAATTGAGAGCTTCGCCTTTCGGCTCAGCTCTCTCTTCACCACAACAGACCGGCACAACGCCCGCATCACTGCAGATGCAGCACCAATCCGCCTGTCGATCTCACGCTCCACCCTTCCCTCACTCGTGAACAAGACCCCGAGATACTTAGACTCCTCCACTTGGGGCAGGACCTCGTCCCTGACCTGGAGAAGGCATTCTACCCTTTTCCGACTCAAGACCATGGTCTCGAATTTAGAGGAGCTGATTCTCATCCCAGCTGCTTCACACCCGGCTGCGAACTGCTCCAGCGAAAGCCGGAGATCACGTTCTGACGAAGCCAACAGGACCACATCATCTGCAAAAAGCAGAGACCTGATCCTTAGGCCACCAAAATGGATCCCCTCACCACCTTGGCTGCACCTAGAAATTCTGTCCATAAAAGTTATGAACAGAATCGGTGACAAAGGGCAGCCTTGGCGGAGTCCAACTCTCACCGGAAACGAGCCCGACTTACTGCCGGCAATGCGGACCAAGCTCTGACACTGGTCGTACAAGGACCTAACAGCCCGTATCAAGGGGCCTGGTACCCCATACTCCCAGAGTACCCCCCACAGGGCCCCCCGAGGGACGCGGTCGAACGCCTTCTCCAAATCCACAAAACACATGTAGATTGGTTGGGCGAACTCCCACGCACCCTCCAGGACCCCCCCAAGGGTATAGAGCTGGTCCAGTGTTCCACGGCCAGGACGAAAACCACATTGCTCCTCCTGAATCCGAGGTTCGACTATCCGACGGACCCTCCTCTCCAGAACCCCTGAATAGACCTTACCAGGGAGGCTCAGGAGTGTGATCCCCCTGTAGTTGGAACACACCCTGCGGTCCCCCTTTTTAAATAGGGGGACCACCACCCCGGTCTGCCAATCCAGTGGAACTGCCCCCGATGTCCACGTGATATTGCAGAGCCGCGTCAACCAACACAGCTCCACAACATCCAGAGCCTTAAGGAAATCCGAGCGGATCTCATCCACCCCCGGAGCCTTTCCACTGAGGAGCTTTTTGACCACCTCAGTGACCTCAGCTCCAGAGATTGGAGAGCCCAACCCAAAATCCCCAGACTCTGCTTCCATCCTGGAAGACGTACCGGTGGGATTGAGGAGGTCTTCGAAGTACTCGGCCCACCGTTTCACAACGTCCCGAGTCGAGGTGAATTTAAATAAACAGAAATAAATGTTAAATCTTTAATATAAAGTAATCTAAACACAAAAGCATGTTAAATGTATGTTCTACACTTCTCAAATGAAGTAAAAGTAGTTAAAATTGCATGTAGGTATCCAGAAGCTCGCCAGACAGTAAACAGGACACAAATACAACCATGAAAGTGTTTAATACACAGTATTAATGTGCATGTGTTTGAAAAAACACAAAAACAAATGAAAAGTTTATGTTAGCTGCTGCGCTACAAGCTGTTAAATCCATTTTTGTCGTGTCTCTAAGATTATTTACCTCCACTGGCTAAAAAAAGTCAATATTTTCCAACAAAAAAAAAGGAAATACAACTTTTTATGTGGCACAAGTTCCTTTTTAGGGTAAAATAAAATCTAACATGTCTGGATTTTGAGTCACATACATGTTTTTAAACTGGAATAACAATATGTTCCCGTGGTTGGACCCGTTGCTAAATCTGCTGCTGATTCATTTCAGCAAAACGTCCTGAATTAATCAGGAGGAGAAAACACATGCTTGTGAGAGCACTGTGACCTGCACTTTCATGGCTTCTCTAAATTTCACCACACTGTCACGTGCGTCTGTTTCCAGACCAAAAGGGGGCCGATTTGGTCGATAACCCACAATGCATTGTTTCTGTGATGCTGTCCCAGATCCCGTCTCCTAGGGCTAGGCTAATGGTCTGAGCTCACGTGCACAGACGAGCTGATGGTGTTCATGTGCAACAGCAGCTGGCATGGATCGCTCTGACAACAGGGCCTCGTTAGGAATGATAAGAAGAGATGATCAAAACATACTTGTGCAGCAAAAAAAAAACGTTTGTCCATAATGAGATTTTTGAGGAAATTTTAAAAATAAAAGAATGAAGACTGCTGCTGTTTCTGTGCATTAAAACAAAAGATTAATATTAAAAAAGTCAATTCTTCAGTATTCCTTTTTGAAATATTACTATTAAAAAAACAATCTAATGTGGGTTTAGAGAATAAAAGAACCTGAGTGAACAGAAACGACTGATAAATTATGATGCGTTAGGTCCTCATTTATTCAATCGTGTTCAACCACACAACACCGGATTTACCGGCTAACGTTATTGACCCGGATGAGAAATTACGCCGCTTTTCATTTTGGAAGCTGCACGGAGATTTTGCTTTAGAAAATTGATTGATGTCTGAGTTTCTTCTGTCTAGACTACAGTATGTGGGCAAAACTACAAAGACTAATCATTAGAGGAGCAGCGCACATGAGAGGCTTTTGTTGGATTCATTCAAAGGTAAGTGGGGGGGGGGGGGGGGGGGGGGGGGGGGGGGGGGGGGGGGGAGAGAGAGAGGACAGGTCCAAGGTTCCGGGTGCAAAACGGTAGAGTGAATTATGGTAAATGGGGCCTGATTCTCTCCAGCAACTCTTTGTTAATTGTCATTCATTTGAGAATGAAAGCAGGAGGGTTTAGCTTACATTACAGCCAATATGGCGGCGCTTTATACTGCTGTATTTGTATAAGAAAATGTAATGAATGAGTTAGAACAGAATTCAAACCACGTTTCACCAAGACAACAGTAATGTGTAGTGTTACACTACTTTTTTATTGTATCAAACCAAACAGTACCTGATTTTATTGCAATGTACTATATTGGATCACAATGTCTTATTGTATCATTTGATATCAGTTGGCATCGTCCTGTATTTTATTATATCGTACTCTATCTTATCCCATTGTATTGTATGGTCTAGCATTTTATTGTATTGTATCTTACTGTATCCTTGCCCTTCTTGTTGCTTGGTATTGTAATGTATTCCATCCACTTATCCAGAGTCAGGTCGCAGGGGCAGCAGCCTAAGCAGAGAGGTCCAGACTTCCCTCTCCCTAGCCACTTGGGCCAGCTCCTCCAGGGCATCCCAAGGCATTCGCTGGCCAGCTGAGAAACATAGTCCCTCCAGCGTGTCCTGGGTCTTCCTTTAGCTCTCCTCCCAGTTGGACGTGCTCAGAACACCTCACCAGGGAGGCATCCTAACCAGATACCTGAGCCACCTCAACTGGCTCGATGTGGAGGAGAAGCGACTCTACTCCAAGCCCCTCCCGCATGACCGAGCTTCTCACCCTATCTCTTAGGGAGAGCCCAGACACTTCGGCTGCTTGTATCCGTGATCTCATTCTTTCGGTCACTACCCAAAGCTCGTGACCATAGATGAGGGTAGGAACGTATATCGACCTGTAAATTGAGCGCTTCGCCTTCTGGCTCAGCTCTCTCTTCACACTCGGCTGTGAACCTGTATTGTTTTGTGTTATTGTATCTTATCCTTTAACCTTGCTTTTAGATTATTTTGTATTACATTACATTGTCTTCATTGCCATCATCATCACTTTCACCTTTTTCTGCATATCTGGTACCAAGTTGCAGGGAAGCCCAGTCTGTCTTCTCCCCAGCCACGTATGCCAGCTCCTCCGGTGGGATCCCAGGTTGTTCCCAGGTCAGCCTCTCTAGTGTCCTAAGTCAGCTCCTGGGTCTCCCCTACGAGGCACCAAGTCACACTGGCTGTCTACAGTGGGATTCGACATAGACGTCTACACTAATTAAACAACACATCAGAAAACACCACTGTCAATAAACTGCAAATAATAGTAATAATCAGAACATTCTGCAACTTTCCATCAGACTGTCAGACATTTCAGTCCAATCCCTCCAAAACCAGAGACCTGGCTCATTATGTTATTATGAGCTTCAAGTGATTCATTCAGAGATAATGGTCTCTTCTGTCAGAGAACTGAGCACCTTTAATTAAGAGGCCCGTGCACCAAAAATAACACCACACTAAATTATTCCAGAAGTAGGTCATACAATTGATGAACCAGTTGTGACAATCAGAAGCTGCTTATGGCTGGAAGGCCGTCGGTTTGCCAATCAGACTTAGATTTGATGAATTGTATAGGTTTTATTTTGCACGTGGATCACTTCATAAAACGCCTGGCAGAGGTTTCCTGCTGACATTGCTGTGGGCATATTCTGGTGTCCAGAGTCGATGATCACTGAGAACACCTATACAACACAACTCAGGCAGGAGGGGCTTCTGCCTGTCACTGGATTGCTTGTCATTGATTTTTCTGTCTCCAAAAGGTTATTCACAGCCTTCTAGGAGGAAGAACAAAGCTGAAAGAGCAATACCACCTTTTCTGTGTGGGTTTACCAGCAGCACATTGATTACTTCCTTAAAAATAAGGTTTGTCAAGCAAGAAAAAATCTAATTTCAAATTCAATTTGCACAGACATTGGCACAAATCTGTGAAAAGATTTAACACCGTATAATATCAATGGGATTATTATAGGTGACAAATGCTTGCAGTGCTTGTGTAAAGATCTTCCACTTGTCATTACTTTCTCCTAATGGGGTTGAGCTTCATCGACCCAACTTTACTGCTCAATACCTCCCTTAAAGGGACATTTCACTCATTCTGAAGTGTGTTTTGGTGTAGAAGTTTTAAATTATTACTGTCTTAACCCTTAGATAGCCTCCTGAGTGACTTCTGCTCCAGGAAATTTAGTTTATATCCCTAAGGACCGGTAAATGAATGCCATTCTTACATATTTTTAATGCAAATTGCAGATTTCCCTCTAGAAAATGCAAATCAACAATCAAATCAAATGCATCAACTCTAGGGCTGCACAGCAGGACTGTTACATATAAGCTTCATTCTCTTGTACTTTTTAAAGGTTTACATTAAAAACAGTTTAGACACTAGCAGGAAATAAGAAGATCCAATTTTATTTGCAGAAAAAATTAAACAATAATAATAATACAAATTCTGATATTAATTAGCTCTATGACCTTTTATTCACAAAGCTTTATTAGCTCACTCCTTTGTAAGTCAAGTGAGATATACAGTATAACAGCTGAAAACACGTGTGAGGAGATCCCAACAGTGTTTTTTTAAGACAGTGGTGACCTCATACACCCAAATTGTGCCTCTAAGCACAGAAAACACTTTAGTTCATACACAACCTCTTCAAAATACAGACCTGATGCAAAATCTGCTTCCTCAGATGTTTCTTCAGCTGCAAAAGCTCATGTCTGGTGACTAGGTCAGCCCATCAAATCACAGAGTTTGCCTGAAAAACAAAAGTAGCCATTTTCAGTCTGATAATGAGCAACACTTGTCACCACCTGCGGGTCTAATTGTGCAGGTACCAGTGATGCAGATCACAGAGGATGAAGCACAGCAGGGGGACGAGATCACTAACAAAGAAACACCACAAAAGTGACATTAAGAGAGCAGAAGACCCCCCACCACCCCATGTTCGTCCACTCCCATCGAGTCTTATTTCCAAGAATATGGGCAGCCATGTGAGCTCGTAGGTATGAATAATAGAAGCAGCTCCAGGAGCTCATTTTCAGTGAGTGATCATCATCACACTAAAGTAAGGCCTAATGATCACACAGATAAAGTGAGAGGCTGGCATGCATGATTAATATCCTCAGGTCTGGTTCCAGCACTACACGGCCTCTGCTGTTGGATCCTCCGACCATCTGATGCCTTCAGAAAAATATGATACGGTATGAATTACTGGCTCAGCAGATGTAAACACATATCACTAATCAAAAAGAAATAAATTACATAAAGAACGCTGTAGCAATGCAAGACTAAACCACCCACAGTAATTTGTTATGTGCTATTTTTTTAGTGAACCAAAATTTAATTCATTTCATTAAACATTGTTTTGTAGGAGAAAGAGAAGAAGAAATTATTTTTCCAGCACCTTTCAAGATAAAAATCACAAGGCACTTCACAAACACAATAAAATTGTAAAAATTATTTAAAAATAAATAAATAAAGATTAAAAAATAAGAATAAAAAGGAAAAAAGGAAAACACAGGAGCCTGAAAAATACAGAAATGACAGAAATAGCAGTATGAAAAGATGCTAGTGAGGAGAAGCAAGCTGACAAGAGCGTCTCTGACTTAAGGAATGAACTTGTCTAGGGCACATGAGCATCTCAGTCTTATCTTCCCAGTCATCCATTTTTATTTACAGCACCAGTGTGCAAAAGAATTTGACTCCCTAGTGCCTCCCAGGTCAGAGGAGGTATTGTAGCTACAGTAGCCCACATCATCAAAAAGACCAGCTTTCAACCATCTGCAAGTTTTTTTATGGTTTCTGCTGCTTCCTGCAGTCAAGTTAAATTAATATATAAGAAAATAGATGCCATTTAAGTAAAAGACTAAATAATAAAGCACTGACAAAAGATATGAAAGATAAACAGGCTATAGAGAGAAGGAAAGCTCAGACAGATAAGAGGAAAACCACTCCAGTGCAGTCCCTGATAGGCCTGCACAGTCTCAGCTGATCTAGTAGCAGGTGATGGTTAATGGTGTCAAAAGCTTCAGTCAGGTCCAGCAGAACCAGAACAGAACATTTTAATCACTGCATTTTTAAACAAAGATGAGGGTAAGATGTTGAGAGGGCATGCAGAGACTCTCATAAAGTTAACCAGTTTGGCTAGCTCAGGTAAAGAAACAGGTCATCATATCTAGAATGATGGGCCGGGTTGGAGTTGGAATAGGGATACATAAAGCTGAAGGAGAGATGCTAGATCTAACCTTATTGACTTTATCCACTAACAAAGACAGGAAGTTCACAATCTCCATCAGAGTGAATGAAGGCTGTAGGGGAGGCAGGAGAGAATGCTGCTGATGGTGTTAAACAACACCTTGGGTTTCCCTTTGCTCTGGGACACCAGGTTGGAGAAAGATGCAGCCCTCACATCTCTGACTGCAAAGTTAAAGGAGGTCAGAAGATCCTTTAGATGCAGCAGATGGACATGGAGACGAGTTTTCTTCCACAAGCGCTCAATATTTCTGCAGTGAAGCGTCAGGCTATAAATGCTGTCATTAAACCAAGGAGTAGGGTTCACTACAGGGACTGATCTGGTTCTGACAGGACAGACGTTGTCCAGAATGGAGAGGAGGTGCTATTAAAGTTCTATTAAAGTCAGTAGTCAGGGTCATTATCAGAGGATAAAGGTGGAGTGACAGCAGCACAAAATTTGCCAGCAGTGCTCTCATTAAAGGTGCGTGTGTGTGTGTGTGTGTGTGTGTGTGTGTGTGTGTGTGTGTGTGTGTGTGTGTGTGTGTGTGTGTGTGTGTGTGTGTGTGTGTGTGTGTGTGTTGGGCCAGATACATGATGCTGGGTAAACATGAATGAGTCCATGAGGCTGGAAAATCTCCTGGCAAAGTGGTCAGAGTCATCATGAATGTGAATGTTAAACCATCACCAGTCTGGGCTGCTTCACGGTGGAGGATTTATTTATTTATTTATTTATTAGCAGTAGCTCAGGAGGTAGAGCGGGTTGTCCAGTAATCGGAAGGTTGCAGGTTCGATCCCGGCTCCGGCCAGAGAATGCTGCTGTGTGTCCTTGGGCAAGATACTTAACCGCCTTGCCTGCTGGTGGTGGTCGGAGGGACCGGTGGCGCCAGTGTACGGCAGGCCCCGCCTCTGTCAGTGCGCCCCAGGGCAGCTGTGGCTACAATGTAGCTCATCCCCACCAGTGTGTGAGTGTGTGTGTGAATGGGTGGATGACTGATTGTGTTGTGAAGTGCCTTGGGGGGTTGTAGAACCCTAAGAAGGCGCTATACAAATACAGGCCAACTACATTTATTTATTTATTTATTTATTTATTTATTTATTTATTTATTTATTTATTTATTTATTTATTTATTTATTTATTTTAAATGGCCCCTGGTGCTGGTCTGGTGCTTCTCTGGAAGTTTTTGTTATACCCACTAGGTGGCAGTGCTGTAAAAGGAAAAATAAGTACAACAGCCATCAAGACTTGAGAGAAACTTTGGTGACGGCGCTTCAGCTCTATTTCTGCAGCGCACCATCTAATGATCCATACGTCCCTAAATTATGTGAGAACAAGGATACATGACAGCACGTCCAGTGATGCATCAGAAAAGCAGAAAAGTTCACATCAGGACAAAGATTTCTGCTCATCAAATTCTTACTTTTAATGTTGCATTTTTAATGATCTAACCAGCAGTTTACTTACAGCGAGATTCCTACTGTTGTAACTGTGTGCATCACACACACACACACACACACACACACACACGAGTCCTGACTCATCCCTGAGTCAGACCCTGAGGTAAAGACCTTCTGAAGGACACCGTCTAGACTTACATACAGGAAGTGTACGGTTTCTGACAGAACGCTTTATTTGTCTGTAAGAACCGAGCACGCACACAGTGATATATGTCGGCTGGAATCCAGTGATCCCACACAACTGATCCGACCATACCAGCTGAGAGTCCTGTTACATGAGATACTTCAGCGGGCTGACTGGAAGGCATGTGGTCTCACTCCCCACCAGTGACAGAACTACAAAGGATTCATGGGCTCAAGTATCAGTGAGACATAAGTGGAACATTTACATTCACCAGTCTGCTTCATCGGCCTGAGAACGCAGTGACCCAAGCATGCACTAAATGTTTTCTATTATCTCACCGTATGCCAGTAACTCACAAGCTGTCATTACAAAGTACTGAGAGCTGCTAACAAAGGGAAAGTGTGTCATCTGAGAGAGGGCTGTGCACTTAAGTGTGTTAAGAGACCGAAACGTCAAATATATCTAAATAAACCAAAACTGCTTTAATTCTAGAAACAGGATTGATCAAGAATATCATTTTGGATCATTTCTAGTGAGAAATGTAGATGAGACAGAGGCGCTCCTAGAAAATTTAAGGGGGGGCATACCAAATCGGTCCTTATGGTAACTCTGGGAGAGTTTAGCTTGTGGCTTTGCAATATTGCTTCTTCATTCGCTTTCATTAAAAATGATATGCATCCTACACGTTTACCTCAAGCCTAAAGACAGAAACGTTTCTAGAAAAATATATTCCTGTTATTTGAATTAATATTTTAATATTTTAACATTTTTAGAGTGTTGCTGTCCATAGAAATGTTTACTTTTGTTTTGAAAAGTGGGAGCAGTGGTGACCTATATGAATTTTTTTAAATTATGCTTTATTTATTTACTCATTAATTATATATTTTATAGGGTTTTACATTTATGTCTTGTTCAAAGACAATGAATTTATGATTTGTGCGAAACATGACAATAAGATTTATTAAAAGGAGAGTCTTCCCTGGAGGGCCAGTGGGGTGGCCAGCAATCTTTTCAGGGGTGGCCATGACCCCCACCCCGATGTTTGGACACACAACTATTTGCTAATCTCCAAAAACAAGATGTTTACCTGTTATGATGACTTAAGTGAGTTTGTCAAAAGCAATAACTGCTTTATAGAACGTATCACGTTTCTTTGCTGCTCACTCAAACAGCTCATGCTCATGTTTCAGTCTGATTTTCTTGCTTTAGGCTGTGTTTATTTGGTGAAACCTCGTCTTCCTTGCATGCATGTTTGCTCTAATAAAATCACCAGAATTTTTGAAGAAGATTCATTTTGTTAGAAAGTTATTTTTTTCCAATCTGTGCCCACCCATATCCCAAACACACGTTGTCCTGTTCCGAGTTTGAGGAGTGCTGGAAGCTTCCTCGGCTGTCATCAGGCAGGAGGCAGGGGAAACCCCGGGCAGGTTCCACCCCAGAGCCAAAACACACACGATTAGACGAATTTTCACACCTGTTTCCTCCGTCTCTTCCTTTTGATTCCACCCTTAGGCTCACAAAAAGAACACAACTTCACAAACTCAGTCTCACAGGGCTAAGAGGTATTTTTCAAATCAACAAAATCCAAAACCTTTCAGTTTGAGATTTCTAATTCCACAGAAAATGACAATAATTTAATTATAAATATTCACAAAGATGGTTTAGATGCCTGTCAGGAACTTGATTGGATCTATTTCAACATTAAACACGCATAACTATTATATTAATGAGAAATGACAAGTAAGGCTGTTGTTATAACCAGGAGAAATGCCTCTTATGATAATTGGGTCAGCAGAGTGGTCTGATTATATAGTTAAATGGCCTGCCATAGTCTGACCCACTTGTTCATTATAATTCCTTTTCCACCGTTTCTGTAAACTGGCCTACATCTCACCAGTGCCAGCTGGTATTTAGTTCAGGTCAAATTATCCCCCCAGTCTCCTTCAGAAAACAAAAAACAAAACTAAGACCAAATGGGACCAAATAAAAAGAGTCTGAAAAAGTAACCAGAGCTTGGTCAAAATCACCAGTATTCTAAGAATGACTAAAACACCAAAGATCATCAGTATTTGTGCAGTTTAATAACGTTAAAGCATTTTTAATTTAGGAATATTGTGGAGAAAAAAATAACTTTTTAATTTTGACTGTTGTAAAAAAATCCAAACAACCTTAATTTTACTTGATTTATTAAAAAAAGATCAGTTAATGGTTCATACAAGTACGCAGTAAATATTTGAGTTTAAGACAACGAATGACCAGTTTCTGGAGCTCAGATGAGTAAACTTAAGACATTCATTCAACTATTTACACCATAAATACATCCCAGTACAGTCAGCGATGCACTAAAACATCAACATCAGTTTCATGTGTGTAAATAGAGATTTACACCATAACGTTAAAGATGATTATTGTATAATAGTAATTTACATTTGCATACAGTAAACACAGCTGTGTACAGTTTACTGCTTTTTGAGTTTGCAAAATGGCCGAGACAACAGAAAAAAATGTAAACGTTAGGTTACAAAGATCTGCTGATAGCATGTCGTCCTAATGTGCTGAAACCTTTAAATGGACTAAAACATCTCTGCAAATCCAAACACGTGGACATCAACATAAAAAAAGACAGAGTCTGACTCTGAGTCACATTCAGACGACAGCTGAGCGACGTTTAAGACTCCAGTTATGAGAGGAAGCTGACTACCTGCTTGTGCATGCAGGAACAAACAAAAATGTTCCTATCAACAATATCTTCTTCTGCCTGAATACAGACGAATTTAGAAGTGGCCGAACGCAGATGTGGTGCTGACGTGGTGGAGCAGTAATCAGCGCCGTCTCGACAGCTGGAGCTCTAATAGATGTGGTGGCTGATCTATAAAGATATGATTCAGCTGCAAAACGTGGCCTAGAAAGGCATCGGGTCACTGTTTCGTACCAGAAACAGCGTCAATCAACAGTTGAATCCTCGCTCAGGAAGTGCTGCTTCTCTTTCTGGTGTGTGGCCTCCTCTTCAGAATTTCCTCCTCTTGGTCGCTTTCACAATCCCTCTGACAAAACACACACAGCCATGCCTCTTTAGCTCAGGAATTAAACAACTGGATGCACGTAGCTACTTTAAACAATCGTTTAGATTGTAAAAAGTAGGATTAAAGAAAAAAAAAAAGAATATAAATGATTAATATCTTGTCTGTTGTAAATAGAGTTATGAGGAAACAGATGAGCTAAAGGCTAGTCAAAGCTAATCCATAGTGGATTTCAGCCAGATTTTATGCAAATACTTTATTTTTTTTAATTAAATAAAACTCTGCCAAAGATTTGACGTTTATCAAATATTCCAACAGAAATGTTTGTAAAGTTTTGAATGGACGTGTCACACACAGGTCAGTGCAAATCGTCACCTCTGTAGATCCAAAGCTACATTCTGCTGCAAATAAACACTAAATAAACGACTGTCTGGTGCTAAATGTGCAGCCGTAGGCCTTATAAATAATATTCAAATGAACCATCTGTGTGTCCTTTTCTTAGACTGGAGGGGTTTTCATGTTGTGTCTTTAGCTTCAAACTGAGTTTGCTATTTAAAACAAGTAAGACATTAAAGGAACACTTGGCAGTTTGGGCTTGTTTTTAGCACCCCCTAGTGTTTGTGAAACTTATCTTCTCGCCGTGCGTTCGCCTTTTTAACACCTTAATCTAAATGCTGAAATGTCTCCTCAGCCTTCATTAGTGTCTACAGGAGCGGTTCATCACTAAATCAAACAAATCAGCTGTGTTCATGATCTAAAACATGCAGGAAACATGCTGGAAGCAGACTGCAGCACCAGGCATGTCAGCTCCATTTTCTAAGTCCAGCATGGGAGTTTAAAGGGAATGATTAACAATTATAATGAGTTAGATTATTTGTTTATCCTGAAATAGAAAATCCACCTCCAACATATCTGACAGTTTTCCTGAATAAGTGATCAAATTAAGCTGTTCTCATTCAGTAAAACACATTGTTTACATGCATTACCTCTTGTTTCAGATTAATGATGCAACAACATAATTATAGGTGGATTTAATGTGGATTAGGCTTTACTCAGCGGGCTTTAGAGGCACCAGCAGACAGATTTGATCACCTTCAGGTAGAGGCAGGAGAACTGTGAAATTCTGTTCTGAGAATGGAGGTTTTCCAGCTGCTGGCTGTATAATTATTACACCGAGTGGAGATCAGCAGCAGCAGAGGTCTGAACTTGTAGGAAGAATATTCAAACGATGGCTGCTGAACCGCTGCAGCTACATTTGTTCTTACCCCGTTCTCTTCAGGCAGATTCTGGCCTTTCTTCATGATCTTCGTTAAGTGGTTGCACAAAGCCACAATTCTGAATGAGAACTGTAGAAAACAAATACACACATGAGAAAAGAAGTAATAACATCAGTCAGGAATCTGCTGCTTTTTTACCTTCCACCTGCGTCTGGCGTACTGTCTCTTAAAGTTCTCCAGGTTGACCACCGACAGCCTCTTGACCATGGCCTGTCTGGAGTTCAGAGGCTGCAGACACACGGGAGATGGTGACATGGCAAAGAAAATGCAAATAACTCATGTAATTGTTTAATATTTTAACCTTTAAATGCACTTTAGGAGAAATCCAGATGTAATTTTGACATTAGATAAAAATACTTTATGAAATCCACTGAAATTACAAATGGTAAATTACAAAGAATCTGAAAACAGAACGTACAATAAATAAAGTTTATTTGAGCTGACAAAAATGAGTGCACAGATGAGATAAACCAAGAAAGGAAGGAAGTGAGATGATTATGTACACATAAGATTTTTATCATATGTGAGGGTTGGCTTTAAAGCATCTCTAAGTAAAAAAAAAAAGGGCTAAATAAACCAATTTAGCCCTGAAAGTGCACATTTACATTTCATAAAGAAAAATATAAACAGCTTTTAAACAGAGAAACCTCCATTAAAATAAATAACAACAAATAAAACACAAAGTCATGGAATAAAAATAAAATCAATCAATAAAAGAAATTGAGTCTTTAAATATTTTCTCACTTTAAAAAGTGCTTTTTTGGTTGAAATAAGTTGAAATAAATACTGATTTCTTTACTTCTGACAATAAATAAGCTAATGTTAGAGATATATGAGACATAATTATGAAAGTGCTAACTGTCACCGTTATTAGTCATAGTGCAAAACAAAGGCCTTCAAAATCAAGAAAATCCACTTAAACCTGGTTAAATTTAGAGAAAAGGCACATAACATTTTTTATATTACTTCATTTATTGCTTTCAGATCTACGCAGGTCCTGTTTTCATGATAAGTTTAAAGACAAAAATAATTTTCAGCTTCTTTGTTTAAAAAGTATTTTCATCTGCTCCTATACCAAGAAAGTGCCGCTGACACCGAATAAATTAATAAATTAATTGCTGAACGTCATCCAGACTCATTGAGAGCCTGTTTGGTCTCTGGATGCAGTTCAGCTCTGCAGGACGGATGCAGCAGCTCCATCAGCGCCTCCTTCACGCCGTTGGCTCCGTCAGGCTGCAGAGAACCCACCAGTTCCTGCAGCCAGTGCAGCTCAGAGTTCAGCTCCTGCCTCAGGGCGTCCAGCTGGCTCTGGCTTTGGTTAAACTTCCTGTTGATGCTCTCCACACTAACATCCAAAGCCTTGATGTCCTGCTGCAGCAGCCGCCTGCTGGCCTCCATGTTACGGATCTCGTAGCATGCCTGAGAGAGCCGTTTCCTCACAGCATCACTCTCCTCCTTGCACCGGGCCTCCTTGTTGTTGTAGATGGGGATCAGTGCTTCTATGTCACATTGCAGGGTGCGATTAGCTCCTGACACCTCTGATAGCTCCGCCTCCATCACGCCCATGTGCTCCACCACATGTGCAAATCGCTCAAAGTTAGCATACGTGTTGTTGTGGAGCACGCTGGTGTGAGACTGGACTGTGTACTCTTTCAGACGTTTCGTCTTCAGCGTCATCTCGGCACCAAATGTGGTCGCGTCTTCCCCCGCGTGGTCGCAGGACTTCAGACATAAGGGTGAAGGAGGTGGAGGGAGGGAAGGGGGGAGACAGTGTGAGAGGCTGTCTCATTGTTGCAACTTGAAAACACAAACTGTGGTGAAACTCCCAGTGGACGAGCCACTGCGGGGGGGTTAGTGGGTGACCCTTGGCCACCGAAGACGCCAAAAAAAACACGGCAAGCATTCTTGATGAGTGCGTAATGTTTCCCGGCCTCATGCTCGAATCCAAACAGGATGAGGACTTCACAGCAAAACACCTTCCACATGCATTAGAGCAGCCATTGTGAGCAGACTTCCTCCACATTCCAGATTGGTACGAATCCATCGCAAAACACGATTAGTGAGACCTGCAACGTTTCAGTCACATTTAGAGGAAGAGACTTTTATTTTAGCTGGCCTGAGGGGGTTTAAGGGGGTTTAGACTAGCACACAGCTAGTGGGTGTAAACTCTGGGACTTTGAGACTTATGTCAAATATCTGTGATGATTCTAACGCAGATTTGCCTCCCTTATGAGAGAAGACCCTGTTAAAGGCCTGTGACCTCTGACAGCCATGTTTTGGTTTTTAACTGGACATGATGAGAACAGCACAAAGCATGCTACAGCATGGTTTCAATCAAGAGCATACCTTAATCCACGGGTGATTCAGGGCACCCTCTATCGTCATCCGTTTTCTGAAACGACAGGAGAATGCAGCTGAGTAAACACAAGTTGGTCTGTTGTTCGTTAGGATTCGAACCTCGGAGGGATTCAGTCACATAATAATCTCAGGAATATTAAGTTTCATGGAGGTGAATTTAAATAAAAACATGTGTGAAACAGATTGTTTTGTCTAGAATGGTAGAAACTCTGCTTCTTTAACTGATTTTAGTAGCGTATCACATTGGTAATGTATAACAACAGCAACTAAATCATTCATCTTGACCAGGGGTCTGCAACCTGCAACCATCAGACCCTCTTAGATAGCTCCTTGTAACTTTGACCAAAAGACACAGCTACCAAAGTAATATTTAACTTCTCAAGACATGCTAGCTTTAGCTAGCTTAGAAATCTAGACAAACCAGAAGCAAAATATTTTGTACAGGTTGGTCTAGCCACGCTCCATTGTAGTCTCAGCAGGTCTACCATTGGCTCGGCCAAAAGTAGACTCAGCCAATCACAACGCTCTTTGTTTATAGAGAAATGTTATGCAAGCTTAGCACCATTACGGTAGAGCTGCGATGGCGTAAAACAACAAAGATGTTGATCAGGAACGGCACTGGTTTGAAACAGCTTTGGCGTCAACGTTGGACGATTTAGACTTGGGCTTTTTATTGAGACATGAGCAGATAGATGGACTTCAATGGTGCATGGCGGACTGCCCCTTTTACTGATTTTCATCACTATGAGTACATCACGTTGTTCGTTGCTCTGACTGGTCTTGGCGATGTGCAATTGCATGACAAGACAGTTTGAAAGGCAACCATATAGAGTCTGCCCCTACGACTGAGCTCTGTCTATGGGTCGTTACCAGACTATATATTTATATATATTAGGGGTGGAGCCGAACCCGAATACGGTATTCGAAAAGGCAAAAATAACGTGTTTTTTCCAAATATTTATTTCTAACAAATACTTAAAAAAATATTTGTATTCGGGAAGAAGAGAAACTTCATATCAAAAAGCTGCATTTCCTCATGAAACTGCAGCAGATGAGTGAGCGATCCGTGCACACCTCACCACCCCCGGTCTCACAGACAGCGATCCGCAAACACATCATCTAAATTCTACAGATTGTACTAAGACTCTATAGATTTACACAATACAATAAATAAAAAAGGTAAATTCCACCATTTTGGTTTCAGAATTAGCTAAAAATGGTTTGAGTTTTCACTAAAAACATGTTTAACATGCATGGGGACCACCAGTTCATTAGTTTGCTCCCATATTTTACATATTTAAGCCAAATTGCTCTAAAAGCAGAAAGTAGTTTTGCACATTATTGGATTTCATAAACTTTAAGACGTTAAAATATGGCGTCATTTTACTACACAGCAAGTCATTTTTATAACAGAGAGAAAACCTGAAACAAACACAATATATTAGTACCTTATGCACTTTATTGGTGGTTAGTGGTTTCATTTATTATAATCAACTATGTTTTTGTTAAATAATGACATTAAATTACAAATTAAACCATGCTGATCTGTTATTGGACAACTTACTTTGCTAATTTTCAACAAACGTTTGTAGAACGGGTAAAGCTTTGTTTTGAACAAAAAAGTGCCGTTTTCTTGAATAGAACAATTTTTAAAAGGGGCGGGGCATAACATTAAGACATAAACAAGGGTCCGGTTGATTTTGTGACTCTATACTAATAATATTTAATAGGAAAGGTGGTTGCAGACCACACCTGATCTAGACTATGTTTGATTTTATTCAAAAGAGCTTTTTCAATTTAAAACATCAGACATATTTGTATTTACTGTATTTTTTTTTTTATCAGGCTTGTTTTTCCCATTCTTTTACCTCGTGTCCTTCTCCAGAAGCTGTCTGATGAAGCTCTTGGCCAGCTCGCTGGTACTACTAAAGAACTCCTCATCAAAGTCGTAGTTCACAGCTGAGATATTAGCCAACGTTTCCTGTTTTGTGTCACCGAGGAAAGGAGACGCTCCGCTCAAACTGCAAATAAATAAATAAATAAAGCACAAACATGCTGATCAAGACCCGCTCTCTGGTAATTCTCTAACTCATTTATAACGGTGCATGACTTACAGAATATAAGTGATGACTCCGATGCTCCTGTGAAAAACAGCACAAGTTTAACCACCGGCGGCGGGTTGGACAGCTGAGTCAGAGGCAACTAAAGGCTCTTACCACATATCTGCTTCCAGTCCCAGCTGTTCATAGTTGACTATCTCTGGAGCTGAAAACAGACAAGCCCAACTTCACCAAAGCTGCATAAACTCAAAAAACAAAAGTTGTTGTCATGAAAACTCACCAACAAATTCAGGCGTGCCACAAATGTTTTTGAAATCTGCCCCTGGTTCTATTTTCTGAGCCAGTCCAAAATCTATGAGCTTAATGCGCGGCAGAAGGGCGTTCCTGTCCAGCAGCATGATGTTCTCAGGCTGATGACAAACAAAACACAGAAAAAGGTGGGTTTGTTAGGAGATAACTAACCCTGGGTGAAACAGAAACTAGTAGTTGACTGAATTTACCTGCAGAAAGCTGCCTTTTGTGAACGCATTTAGGAGAAAGAATACTTTTAATTTACAATATAAACAGAAAGAAACTCTGTTATATTTGCTGTTTTTTCTTTTAATTTCTTGTTTGCACGTACACTCAACAAGGCTCAATGCATTCAGCACAAGTTGCAAAAACAAGAGCTGTGTGGGTCTCATGATTTTCTGCTTTTCCAGACGGGGCCAGCACAGATTGGCTGAAACTGAGTCATTTGATACAATTTTTGGGTTAAATTCCACAAATATCTCCTCATGTTCCACAAGCAGATCGCTCTTTGTGGCCACTTTGAAATATTTCTGTGTTTTTACATAGTTCTTGCTCTGAGGAGAAAAGCAAAAAGTGGCTCAGATCAACTATACCACTTTAGGAAGAGGAGAAAAATATTTAAATCTAAAAACTTTTGAAGTAAATCAATAAAAATATGCCATATTTTGCTTATTAGAGTGAGATTAACAAAGAAAAGTTTACAATGGCAGAAACAGCTTTCATAGAATAAAAAAGTTCAACTAACGACAGACCAGTCAGGTTTAACTCTGCGGTCTTATTTGTTTACTATGAAATATGACACCTCTGACAGAAGGGCCCCAGGCTGCACAGGAAGTGCTACCGCTGGTTTTTGCTCCTGTAAATAATTATGTGCAAAATGAAAATGAGAGCACCATAAAGTTTTATGAAAACATTTGCAATAACTATTTTAAGTTGTTTTTTTAAAGGCATTTTTAAAGAAAATGGTCTTGACCCCATTGTGACTAGCCGTTAGCCTATCAATTCAGTCAGAATTAATCCGTTTCTTTAAACTCAGGTCATTCAAAGGTTATCACTCTTGACCTTTCCATAGAAACACATTTCTAAAGATCATATGTATCACTTTACTTCACCTGCTCAAGTTTATCCTGATTCCTCGAAAATAAATTTGCAATCACACAAATGGCGTTTAAGTTTAGCAGATGATTTAAAACAAAAGCGGTTGGAGTAAATAGATTATCAGTGAATGTTTTAACTGATTTCAATGATTTACACCATTATGTCTCAGTCGTCTCACAGTGAGTCTTTACTAAAATCCAGAAGATCACACATAAAACCTGGATGTTCATCTACACTGTAAAAAATGAAATGTTGAATTTGATTAACCAAGTTATGTCAACTGGTTCCACTAGTAGCTTAAATGTAAAGAGCAGTGTACATTGTTATATGTTATGTTAAAGCCACAATATGCAACTTTTTCATATTTTTAAATCATTTTCTTGAGCCAGTATTTGCTAAAATGATCCTTTACAGGGGCCAGAATACCGCATTTGCAACTTCAGAGTGGCGTGCCGCTCCCTGTTGGACTTAGAAAAGATTTAGCTTACATGTCTGCAGTCTGCTTCCAGCATGTTTCCTGCATGTTTTAGATCATGAACACAGCTGATTTGTTTGATTTAGTGATGAACCGCTCCTGTAGACACTAATGAAGGCTGAGGAGACATTATAGAAAGTATAAAAACCACCTCTGTTACTTTACTAGTTTACATTCAGACAGAAAACAGTCATTTATCTACCTGTTGGACTGCTGAAAGTGCAAATGCAGGATCTTAATTTCAAATTAAGTAAAAAAAAAAAAACCTTTGGGAACAAAAGAGATTTTTTGTTTTGGTCATAAAGCTTTTAGAATAAGTAATGTTTTTAAGTCATTATGGTTAAGGCTGACCTGCAGGTCAACTGCTTGGCCTCTAAATCGTAATTGACCAGTTAAACTAACCTGGGGGGGTGTTAAAAATACATGGATGTTTAAATGGAAGTTAGATATTTTAATATTGCATCATTTTTTACTTTAAAATGAATATTCTTTGAATATTCCTATAGCACAAATAGCTTATTATTATAACTGGGTGTGGAGTTCTTGGTAAGGACTTTAAAGGGTTAAAGGTTCTCTGCTAAATGACTAAATGTAGAACATTAACAAAGCACTGGATGCACTCCAACTGCACCCGGGCCGCTGGTTAGTTCAGCGCTGACGATCACAGAGGATTTTAACTATTTATTAATCTATAAACGTAAAAACGAGTTCAAATGAATCTGTTCTCTGTTCTTCCAGGAGAGAAGAGGAGAACATTTCACACGGCTGCGTGGGCGACACGCTGCTCTCTAGAGGAGAGGAGATAACCTCGTGGTGTCGTTATCGGAATGTTTGCCCCAAAAAACAGGAAAGACGCTGAATCAGAATAACAAGATTGTGCCCTTAGAAACACCAGACACCTGCTTGGTACATCTGAGTTAGATTCAGCTCAACACACACGGAGGGAGCGAGTTGTACCTTCAAATCAAAATGTGCAATGTTCTTGGAGTGGAGGTAGTGGACCCCGTCGAGGATCTGTTTAAGAAACTGAGTAGCCTCCTCCTCACAGAGGGACTCCTTCTGGGCCAAGAAATCAAACAGCTCTCCTCCAGAGACCCTGCAAGGACACACACACACACACACACACACACACGGATAGATGATTTAGAGCCAGGCTTCTCCCCTCTCTAATCTAAAGTGTGTTCCATAGTGGACACACGGGACCTGGATGCCTTATGTATCATGTTTGTTTGCTGTTTCACCTCAAGCCTCTTCTGAGACATTTATCCTACTTTTAATCACTTATTTTCTTCCTAAATCAAATAAAATTGCAGAATAAATCTATTTAAAAAAAGCTTGACTAAGACAATGTGCATGAAAAGCATTCAGTCCAACAACACTACTTTCCCTCGTTCTAATTGGACCCTCTGCTTTCCCAGGCCTAGCTGGACCTAGACGGGGGCCCTCTGAGGCACGAGCATTATTTAGTTTGGGAGAAACATTTGGTTCCATCTCATCCCTCCCAACAAGGGTCTTGAACAAACAGTGCTTTAGCAAACACTGCATGCACAACGAACAGTGTTCAAGGTCACTAGTTTCCACTCCCTAAAAGTTTTTTTTATTTTTAAATGGACCAGATTTTCTATATTAGCTTTTCTAAACTGTGTTTTTTACTATAAAATTTGTATTTTTGTGGGATCTTGCAGGAACTCACAGTTCGAGGATGAGCACCACATCCGTGCGGTTTTCGAACACATCGTGCAGCTCTACGATGTTGGGGTGCTGGATCTGCTGCAGGATCTTCACCTCCCTCTCGATCTCCTCTCTCTTCACACCGCGTCTGCTGATCAGACTGTGTCGCTTCTTGATGAACTTGGCTGCAAATTGGGTGCCGGTGCTCTTCTCTTTGCAGCGCTTGACGATCGCAAACTGTCCACTGCAGACACAAAGGGAGAAGGTGTGATTGAAGACTTGCTAGTGTTTTAATTTCACATTACTCGCGTGTGGTGTTGAGGATTTTGCATCATTTTGTAAAACAGGATGTGAGAGGACACACCGGAGAGGAAGTCGTGTGTCAAAACCATTTGAAATATTGTGGTTCGGTCCATTATTCCTGTTTCCCGGCGAGACAGAAGACACTCTAAAAGGCTGATAGTGAGGACAGAGCCGCTGTACTCCCACTTCATCAAACTTCCTGCCAAATGTATTCCCAACTCCCAGAGTTTAGAAAGAATCCAAAAGCTCAGAATATTTCACAACAGAGGTGCAGCCTTCCACAAGACAACTGGATCTTTGTGTGCTGGTTTTATTGCTCACAGCTGAACACTTTCCTGTGTGGCCACTTTCCTCTAAGATAAGACTTAAATAAGTCACAAATGTCCCACAGATGAGAGCGAATCATAAGTAAGAAAACATTTTATACCTGCAACAAACTTAGAGCAGCTCATTTGTTCTCAGACTTAACTAAAACCTGCTGCTGACCTGCCCACGCTCCACTATCAGACCAGGAAAAGTCTCATCGTTATCTCGCAAAAACATGCCAAAATAGTAAATGGACCTTGTCAGGAAAAAGCATATTTTAAAGATGGACTGAGTTAATTTATTTTAGTCCATCATTAGAAGTTTTGTGTGAATTAAGTGTGAAAGAGACCCTGAGAGGTACTTTATTCTATTGTTGGTTATCTTCTTTATGTCAGGTTTTCAGATAACTACAAGCCTAAAGATCCCATGTGAAATTGTGACACACTGGTTCATCCCTAAAGACATCAGAGACCTTTTTATTCCTGAAGGATTAGATGTTAAAGGTGGGGTACATTGTATAATATTGTTGCGGCCCTGCCCAATGCTAGGTCGGGTAGGGCCGCATTGCATTCTGGGGGGTGAGTTCGGGGTTGTTTTATTGTGTTCTGGGTAGTTCTGTTGGTTAGTTTTATGTTAGTGTTGTTTATTTTTAGTTAATGCTCATTTAGTGTTCATTTCATGTCATTTTTTAGTTGGTGCAGTTCAGCATCATAGTTCATTGTTGTATGTCGGGGGATGGGGTGAGGGCCGTTCCAGGCATTAAAGTGTTCAGTGTTTGCTACTTGAAGTCTCGCTCTTTCAGCTGCACAACACACCCACTAGATGGCGTCTGAAACCGCAATATTTTAAAGAACTCAAAAAATGCTTAAATTTGACTTTCTGACCCTGTTTTAATATTAAAAAGCAGGTAATCTTTCATGATTTCTTTTACCTCTAAGTCCCCGTGGCCTCTACAGAAAAACGAATCATTTACGCGAGCCTGGAGCGTTAACCAATAGATTTGCGTATCTACAAGCAAGAGTTGTCAATCAATAAGCATTCATTACGGGGCGATGCAGACGCACCTCAGTCAGCTTAGCACACCAACAAAGAAGAAGAAGCCAAAGGTTTGCAATGGAGCAATTAAAACAATTACTGACGTTTTCGATTCCTCTACTGCCTTCTACTTCTCAAAGAAAATGTAAACATTTTCAAAATCTTTCTGCAAAACGCACCATGAGATGTTCACGACAGTTGAGTAGAATTGACATTTACGATTAAATGATGGAGAGAGCTTCGTAATCTATAAGGGTGGTTCTAGAGTGGGGGTCACATGGGCATTGGTCCCTGCTGAAATCTGATTGGCCCAGCTCCTTCCAGAAGGGGAAGGGGAGCAGGTGCAGGAGCTATAGCTGTTCAAATTTCAAAATCTCCTCCTCCTCTCGTTGATTGCATCACGCTATGGACCACAGCTTTAAGCATCTTAATTAAGAAAACAAAATCAGTCAAACACTGGACTGAAAACGAATTGAAGTAGTGGAACATTTGTTTAATCAACACATTTGCAGTGGTCTCTAGTAGGAATGAATGCCTTGTAAGTCATACTCTGGGGAAGAAAAACACAGGTGCACCATTTCTCAGACCTAAAATTTGCCCACATCACAGCTAAGATTCAGACAGCGAAATTTGGAGTCTTATTTCCTGATATTTGCACATCTTGCCTCTGGCTAACAGCAACGCGACTCTATCACTGACTTGCAACATCGATGTTTTATCTCCACTAATAACTCAAGCCTGGAGGAGTTCTGCTGTGTGAAGTTGCTAATGCTAACAGTTAGCTTCTGCTAGCTGGACGTTAAACCCATAGATATCATATAAACACTAGATGCCTTACCCGCGCTGTTCGTGGGTTGGCGAACGTCCCTACGTGGCGGCCATCTTACCTCGGACAGCTGCCCCCTTTCGTAACATTGGTGTCAATGGTGCATGTACTACTTAAATAACTCTAACTTGCTCAATTTTCAACCGAATTTCAAACGGGTTGGTTTGTTATAAACGCCAAAGACGTGGCTGTAAAATATGACGGATTTGGCCCATTAATTTAAAAATGTTAAAGTATGTCCTATCAAGCCTATGTGCTATAAGGTTTGTAATAATGCAACCCACTTGTAAATCCGTTAATATTTAATCGAGTTAAGAGTGTTTTTGTTTAAGTTGTTCACTCACCTTCCATCTGCTACCATTGAGACCGGAACGTAAGTTGTCCGAGGTAAGATGGCCGCCGTGTAGGGACGCTGTCGAGTCCCAGTTAAGGCATCTAGTGTTTATATGATATCTATGGTTAAACCAACCAAACCGTCGTGAGTCAAGATCAGTGAGTCCATGAATGCTAATTCACAGTGTGACATAGATCTGTCAGGATTTTCTAATCCTAGTGTTTCACCGTCTATTTTCTATCAGAAGTTAATGCAGCAGATAGGTGTAGGAGACTTTTTTCATGTTCAGCCTGCATGAAAAACTCAAAATGACTGATTATAATCAGAAATAATCATTAAAAAATGTTTTTTCAGTCAACCACACCTTTAAAACACAACCAACGTCCAAACAGAAACCTGGAGAGATCCTAATAAAACCTGAAGAACTAGACAACAGAACAGTTGCACTTTGTTTGAACGAAGCTAACATTTACTTCAGTGCTTTTTGTATTTACAGGATGTTTTAACAAGCCATTAACAGGTCTCACCAACAGTAGGTCACGTTTAAAAGTTTCCTACACCTATTTCTGCATTTCAACTTGTTGTTGTACCTGTTCACACGCCAAGGAAACATTCAGCAACATGAAAATGTCCTTTGTTCAGGATTTCATTTCTGCATTAATTAATTCAACCACGCTATGTTCCTGTTTGTGAGTCCGCTCAGAAACAACAAGGAAGAAAACAACCAGTGGGACTTTCGTCCATTTTGAATACAACCATCCACACAGAGACTGCCCTGTGGCACTGAGAGGCTATCTCTGATAAGCTAATAATAGATCCACTCGCTGCCTCAGACTTCACATGTCACCTCTGCTGCTGCTGCAGAAGGAAGCAGGAACAACTCAGCAGCTGCTGCAGCTTTTCACTTTCACTTGGACTCAAACAGATAACACCACTACAAAATAAATACCAAGTCATTATTGTGGTTTAAAGCCACTCATGACTCTTCACCCACAATACGGGGGAAATGCTGAGCCAATTCCTTTTGCAGGGACACACCCAGCCCTCGCATTTCTGCAACAGCACTCAACAGCAAAATGTTAATTGGAATATTTTCAACACACGTTCAGCTTTAAATATGACAGCATGGAGTGCAGATAAACTGCAAAGTGCATGAAAAAGCCTCCGAGCTGCATTACCCTCAACAAGTTTTTCACCTCCGTGTCTAACAGAAAGGAACGAAGGTTTGTTTTTCTTCCCCTGCATGCCTTCAGGAAACAGATCTTTTCTGGTCTAAAGTCTCTGGTGGTTGTGGAGACACTTATTACGTCTGTGAACATGTTTGAGCAGCGTCTGCATGTGAGGACGAAGAACCACGTACACGTCTCACTGGATGAACCCAAAACAAGAGGTGGTGGGGCAATAAGGTAGCCTAGGAACTCAAATGGTATCTGTTCACCTCCACCTCTGACTCCTCTTCATCAGTGAAGACTATGATTATATGAAATGAGAAGGAGGAGACATCTGTCAATCTTTCCTCGAGAAAACAATCATTAAGTCCAGAAGGTACGGTCACCCGGCAGGAGCAGCAACAGCATGTTTCATTTCCTCCTTAAGTGATTCTTTAAAGGTCACCAGTCTGAGATGATGAAAGTATCAGAGGTTTAGATTCAATGTTGCCACAGAAACAAGGAAGAGAGGGAGTGATGCTGGGAGCCGGTATTCCATAACGGGCCAGGCGTGCCGTCTGTCTTAGCCCTTAAGCCCGTCGGTGTGGCTGCAAGTACCATCTCTCTGCAGAGTTTCCACTTCCAACAGCTGAAGGTCATTATCCACAGACTGAGGTTGGAGGAATGCTCGGACGAGTGGCGCCCAACAAATATCTGAACACGCTTGTCAAGTGAGTGATCTCTGGAGCAGAGAGAGACAAAGCTTCAGGAACATCTAACCTGTACAAACAAACCTAATATATCTGCAATAATAAAGGTATTTCCTCATTTTTCTACTCAAAGAGCTCGTCAAAGTCATCCTGTGAGCTAATTATCGGAGGAGGAGGAGCAGTGCTGCCCACCAAAACTCATGAAATGAACTCATGTCAAACAACAAGTTGAAGAATGCTCGAAAGGTCAGCGTGGAGTTCCCTTCCATCATTTTTTTTTCCTTTAGAGGCTCAAAAACATCTTTATCCCAGAGCTGCCTGACTAGCTGCCTAGAAACCTGACCAACAGCTCATCAGCAGCAGCTGCCTGCCTGCAGAAAGTCGACTCATCACACTTTAACACTCTTAGTGTGAGAAAATGTGTCGCTGCCTCACTCGTGTCCTCTGCTGCTTCTTCAAACTGAAATTTTTTCTTTAATTAGCTTCTTCCTGCATGGTTTTGTCTTATGTCAAGAAGTTATTGTTGCAAGAATGAAACGCCAATTAGGGAAACGCTTTGGATATCAGCGGTGGTGAAGTGTGACATTTTCTCTAGTCTTGACGTTGTAAATACAACAAGGGAACATTTTAAACCAGAAGTTTTAATTCTGGCATGAACATTTGCAGAGTCACTTTGATCGTGGTTTGATAAACGTTTTATACATCTACCATACTGACACTATTGGTTTGTATGCAATCCATCACGCACTACGCTTTATACAGAAGATTCTAAGACGAGTCATACACAGAAAGTTGATAAGTAGATAAATACAATTCACTGTAAAATCAAGTTGTTGATAATTTTAAAAAGCAGCTTGAGATATTTTTAGAGCTGACTATTTGCTTCTAATTCACTGTTAGCATTGTTAGCTCAACGTTAGCCTCTAGCCTTCTTTACCTGAAATTAGAGTAAAACAAAATGATGCTGTGGCTTTTTGAAGATGTGGTTTAATCAATACATTTGCATTGGTCTCTAGTAGGAAGGAATGCCATATAAGTCGTACTCTGGGGGAAAGAAGCTCAGATGCACCGGTTTCAGATAGTACAAGTCAGCTGGAGGAGAAAGTAGCTTAAGACGACAGGATTTGGAGTCTTATTTCCTGATATTTGGACATCTCGTCTCTGATTGAATAACAGCAAAACTGACTCTGTTTGTTCTGCAACGTTGATGTTTTTATCGCCTGAAGGAGTTCTGCCGTGTGGTAGAGTTGCTAATGTTAACGTTAGCTTCTACTAGCGCCCATCGTGAGTCAAGATGGGTGAGTCCATGAACGTTAAGTGACAATGTGACATAGATCTGTCAGGCTTTTCAAATCCTAATGTTTCACCGCTAATGCAGGAAATGGGGTTAGGAGACTACTGCAACCCTGTGGGCTCACAGACTGTAAACAAAGACTATCCCTCTTTGGCTATTTTGAAAGGTGAAAAACTGACAACTTCTCCAGCCATCTGAGAAGAAAATTTGTTTCCTTCCAACATGATTGAGACATTAGACTATTATGTGATTATTTCACTGTAAAATTCATACATATTGTACCTTGAAGTAGTTTTGAAACCAGTACTTCCTTACTTGTACTTTAAAAAGCTTGAATCGATGCTTTAACCTCTACAGAAGTCTTTTTCAACCCCGGCATCTATACCTGAGTAATGAATGGGAATACTTCAGACATCACTGGCTGTGTTGCTCATTACAAAGAATGCACAATCCTCACATGTTGCACCTTGTACAGGTGAGTCATCAGGCTTTCCGACTATAAGATTTATAGGTGAGAAGCGTAGTTACAATGAATAAATAATCAACCAAACACAAGTTTCCATACATTTTAATGTCAAATACTGGAAAACCTTTCTGCCAGTGTTTGCCATAGGGGCAAATACAAAATAAAAAATGGATTCAAGTGTTCTTTGTCAGGCTGGTGGCTCGCTGGGCTCACCCACACATTAATCAAGCAGTGGAATCATCTTTAGGAAAGATGTTTCTTCACTTTTATTAGTGTTCCATCTACTTGCAAAATCAACGCCTGGCTGTGGCGATGTGGTTCTGGCACCATGAGGTGGCTCAACAATTTTAAAAGACACTTCATAGATGTTTTATTTGAGTTTATCACAAGTCATTAATTCCAAGATGCGTTTACATCAGCATGTAGAAACTGGTTAACGTGTCATCATGGTGCAACTGTCACCTCCAGGATGACGTCAACAACTCTGGTTTCAGACTCATGTTCCAGTTCAAGCGTGCAAACCCAAAGGCGCTCCCTTTTTGTCATGAAATGACCCCAACTGTAGCAGAAGTGCTCTAACAGCTCTCCAGTTTTATAACCAAACTAGGGTCTAACAGAAGCTCCTTCTTCTCCTGATGTTTATTTTCATAACACCTCTCTTTCTGATCTGGCGCGAGTAGCCGGTGGCAGCTGTGAGCTCACACTGTCACACTTCCTCCTGAATGTTATCGTGTCACCACTCAGAGGGTTAAACCGCTCCAGTTGTCAGTAAATACCTCATGTATCAAGCTAAAGGGGGTCCCTCTGCACAGAGGCTCAAACTGTGAGTCATTAATGGAAAGAAAAGACCCACTATGTTGACTTCCCAGTGGTATTCAAACCCTCCATCACCAGAGGGGCAGAATGATGAATTCATTTCCCTTAACACCTCCGCAGAACAACTCAGATCATCCACACAGGTTGATTTCTGCCCCACTGACATTTACTCATGAGAAGAAGAGTCAGTAGGAGCTCCCAAACAATCGAGAGGAAACAGAAAAACTTGACAAAACCGCGACATTTTCCGTGTAAAGTGGTTTAGAACGCCTGCGGTCTGTCACCACGAGCTAAAGGTTTCAGATTCTCAAAACACTGAGCATCTCTAAAGAGGCGCTCACAGCAGAGTTTGTTACTAGATGTTATCAGCGATGAGACAATAGATTTCTGTATTTTGAAGGGTTGTTATAGGGTTTAGAAACATTTTCACTGCGGTTAAATGAGTATTTTCTTGGTTCTGCATGAACATTATCAGCTTTAACTTTACAAAAGATTAAAAACGATGTTATAAAACACATACATTCACTCAAAATGGTGATTTAAATAAACACAATTACACAAAAACAGCTTTTAACTTTTAGCTTCTGACACACAAGCTGTTAAAAAGGCACAAATAATGACCAATGTCGACTTTTTTAGTAGGAATATTATATTGTGACATAATAAAGGAACAAAACTGGTTATTTTATAATACTCCTTATCTACTACTGGTATTATTTTAATATTTAATATCAACTATATAGTGAAAAAAATGAATCAGGAATGATTAAATACTTGAATCATCTGAAGACCCCAAATGTTCTGTTTTGTGACCCGTAGTGGGACCCAGACCCCCGACTTCATGGGCCTTTTCAGCTAATAAATGATTATTTTAGGACTTTCTGGGTGTTATTATCATCAAGATACGTGTTTATGGGATGTTTGTTAAGTGTTTAGTATTTTCATAAACAAGAAGATGTTCTGCTAGAAATTGTTTCTCTTCCTGTGTACAAACACACCTGGAGCAGCCGAGACAAAGAAGGTCAACAGGAAATGACCAGAGCACACCGTGTGGACCTTGACGTGTGTTTAGATTTACAGTGAAGAGGTCAAAGGTCAGAAACCTTCCTTTTACATCGACTCTATCAGCTGTTGCTCAGGTTTTAGACCAAAATGGATGCACAGCTTCCTCAAACTATATTGTTCTCTGCAAACTTCCTTAAATGCATTTCCCTAAGAGATGTAGTTTTCTTCCTGAGCGCCCCTGTGCAGGTTTGATTATCAAACAGAATCTGCCCTTTTTTTTAAAAAAAGCAGTAAAACTAAGTGGACATTTAAAGCCACTCCAAATGCAGCTTGCTTGTTTAAGACCAAGCTTGCTTTTGAAACTTTATCTGCTGCAGTAAACCTTAGACACTCCCCAGCTCAGGCTTAAACAGGCCGGCTCCAGATGCAGGAGGACCACAGGAGCCTCGTGCATCATGCAGGAAAACTCTGATTCCTCACCTCCCCAGCTCTTCTTGAGTTTCGTAGAAATCCTCCACGTTCTGGTGCTTGAATACAGCCATGCCTGGTGTCCTCATCGATGTGGCAGCTCACACGACACCTGCCTCTGAACCCCCCGCTCGAGGAGCCCTCTCACTTTGTCTCCTGTTGATGTAAAGAAGGTGTTCCTGTTAGTGTCTGACTGATGGAATTCTTTTAACGCGTGTTCCAGCTTGTTGCGTGGTACTTTCACCTCACTGCTGCTGAGAGAGAATCACAGCACTTCAACTTGATCAGAAAACTTTAATACAAAACAAACAGCATCAAGCTGGTGCAGTCAGAGGAATGTTTAGTTCAGATGAAAAGAGGTTTTCTGGGTAATTAGGGCAGGGCAACATTACAACAACAATCACTTTTCTGTTAAAAGATCAGTAAATGCAAATATGAGGAGAGGACCAGAAAACACTGACTGAAATATCATAAACTTCATTTCTGGAGAAGAAAAAACACGTTTCAGATTCTGGTGTTTAGAGATAAAATGTTCCCAGACTGAACTTACCTTCTGTGTGAGGGACAGCAGATGATCATCAGTTCCTACGTCTCCTACAGCTGGTTGGGTCTTCTCACAGCTGCAGCGGCGGACTTCTCTGCTGATCTTTGTCACCGCTGAGGCGTTTTGTTCCTGCACAAGTCCCTCCCCCTGATGGGTCCACTCTGAAAGTTCAGCATGCAGCAGCCAGGCGTGCTGTCACTGGGTTTGCTCTGAGCACATTTCTTTTAAAATACTGACAGAAAATAGTTTTATTTTCTGCTTTTTAACATGAAAAAGAGCCAAAACATTTATTAAACTTCATTTATTTAAATGGTTTAACATGAAAAAAGATTCACTAAAAGGTGTTCTGAGTTCATCTTATGCAATCCAGAGCTGAGAAGTAAACATAATGATGATGGATTTTAGTGTAGCTTATTTCATGTGAAGAATAAATCAGAAAACCTATTTTAAATGCTTTCAAACGTGCTCTAGAGAAGCGTTTACGGAGTAGACACAAACTGAATGCATGGTTTATTCACCAACATGTAAACAGGTTTTATTGAAAAAAATGTTTGGAAATTTGGATCTCATGAGAGACCTGCTCTCACAAACAAAACGTCAAATCAAGTTGAACATTTTTCAGCCATCTCTTTTAAAGTCGTTAGAAAAACAACAAAGGAAGGGACTCAGCAGCAAAACGAGAAAAGAAACAGTCAAATAACCAAGAATCAGCATTCAGGACTCCATTCATCAGGTTTTCACAGTTCACTTCCTGAACATGCACCCATGTTCAGAATATCGAGTTTCCCAAACTGCTGAAAATTGATCAAGAAAGAAAGAAATGATGTGAAGGTAGCTGGATGTGCAACAGCGTGGAGGATTTCACAACAGCTGGTGTCAATCTTTGATTTTAAACATCAATCATGTTGATTAACACACTTTCCAGCTGTTTTAGACTACATTCTGTGTGTGTGTGAGTGTGTGTAGGGTACCTGTGCAATAGTGTAAACACAAAACAAATGCTACACTGCCACCATGAGGACAACAGGTGTAATGACATCAGCATTTGCAGTTTAGGAGCAGAAAAAATAACAGCCACAGTTTTTAAAAGATAAAAAATTAACCATAAAACAAACAAATAAAAAACTAAATGAAATATACTGATAAACAAAAGCTGTTTCTACAAGGATAAAAGTTATTTTAAAGTGGAGAGCTGAAGGATTTGGCTTAAGGTTTAGTTTCCTCCTCGGTCATCGTATGATTTCAGGATGAAAACATGAACAAGTAATTATTGACTTTTTAAAATGAATCTGTTGATCTAAAGACTGAGAAGCAGACAAAACTGGAATTAATGATAAGACTTTAACACCTCTCAGGATTTTTTTGGTTTCAGCCTGTTCTTAAAAAATATTCTGAAATTTCTAAATCAGCCTGTTTATTTAATCAACAAAAGAAGAAAGCCTTTTGTCGTATTTTAGGGTTTTTTTTGTAATCAAATATAAACTTTGATGGGAAAAAATGTTTCAGCAAATTTTCAACTTTGGCCTCAGAAGTGCATCAAAAACATGAAGATAAAAAAGGGAAAGCTGGTGATTAGAAATTCAGAAACAGGAGTAATTTTAAGTAAATATGGTTAAATAAAGAATTTCAATGAAAATAAAACATTTTTAAAAAAACACTCCCTTCAAAAAGGTGTAAAAATGTTTGAAAATACTGTTTCGGACCATTGATGTTGGTTTGGCGTAAAGAGAAGCTCATAGTTTGATATAATAATTAACATAAACAAAACAATAATCAGAAAACATTTACAAAATAAGAACATAAAGGCAGGAATACTGATGGGAGTTTTTAGTTTTTTCATGTGATTTCCCTCACTGTTCATCAGATTCAATGGCTACAGAGAAGATCTTCATCTTAAAGGCAAACATCAGTTGTCCTCCTCATCGTCGCTTACGAAGCTCCGCCCATCATGCCTCGTCTCCCTCTCCTTCAGGAAGGTCTGTCTGATGGCCTCCAGCTCCGTCAGCTCCAGACGGACCTTCTCCAAGTGGAACGCCCGGCGGTTTTGGATCTGCCTCATGGGGAACGGGTTCATGTCAGAGAAAGCGATGTTCATCAGCTTCCTGCAACATGGAGAAATAAACCAGATGTCATCCAAGATTTATTGTTCTTGTTGGAGCTGGAGTCCATCAACCTTTCCTTGTAACTTGGTAAGCTTTGAAACCAGGAAATTAAACCCATATAAGCTGCTTAGAGCCTCCAGGCCACCAGGGGGCGCCCCAAACACATGAATCTCCAACATAAGGTGGCTGAAAAAGGGTCTAACCTACATTAATTTTAATCATGCAAGAGAAATCTACAGTTTGATATTTATGCTAACAGAGTGATGATTCTTTAATAATACTGCTGTGATTAGTTTACTTCATTAAAATAATAATTAGCTCAAATCAGAATTTATTAAAGGCACACTTGGTAGTTTTGGCTTGCTTTTAGCACCCCCTAGTGTCTAGTTAGTATATAACTAAAGTAAAACTTATCTCCTCGCTGTGCGTTCATCTTTCTAACACCTTAATCTAACTGCTGAAATGTCTCCTCCGCCTTCATTAGTGTCTACAGGAGCGGTTCATCACTAAATCAAACAAATCAGCTGTGTTCATGATCTAAAACATGCAGGAAACATGCTGGAAGCAGACTGCAGCACCAGGTATGTCAGCTCCACTTTACTAAGTCCAGCAGGAACCGGAGCGACACTCTGAAGTTGTAAGTGCGGTATTCTGGCCACAGAGGGCGGTGGGGGTTTGAGTGACATTTCATTAACCCTGTAAAGGGTCATTTTAGCACATACTGGCTCAAGAAAATGATTTTAAAATATGAAAAAGTTGAATAGTATGGCTTTAAAACACACTGTTGCTCAGATCACAATCCTAAATCATCAAGACTTGCTTATTTGTATCCCTCAGCGACACAAGAGTAGAGATCTGAACTCATGTTTCACGTTTATGAACGCGTCGTCTCTGGAACCACAGCAAAGCAAAACCCCCACAATAAATGACCTTTCCATACCTCGAGTCCAGGATAGTGCGCGTGAAGTATCGCAGATATTTGAAGATAGCAGTGGAGTCCTGCAGCTTTAAAAAGTCTTCTTCTTTGTATTTGAACAGAGCGAGAGCAAATCGAAACATGATCTGTGGAGGGAAAAAATGCATGCCACAGTCAGCGTGCATGTGGATTTAAACTGCAAAACAGAGGACTGTGATTTGTTTTTTACCTTTGGTCCTTCAAACAGGAAGGCATCCCAGATCTTAAAGAGGATGTCGCTCACCACGCTGTCCACAAACACAACCAGGAACCAGTTGAAGGTGATGAGAGAGAAATCGACCTTGTGCTGCTCAAAGTGGGCGTGGAGGCGTGGCAGTTTCTCATTCATCAAGTCCTTAAACACACGCTGGTCCACCTGCACACATATTTCTATTTTATGGCCACTCAGTCATTTTCTCATGTTCATTGATGACGATTTTTACCTGAGAGCCAAGCAGAGTCTTGGTGTAGTAGTCTCTGGGCATGAAGACCTCTACGATGGCAACAAGGGTCCAAAAAGCATCTTCTTGGTCTAAATAGAGCAAAGCAATGGCTGCAAGCCTAAAGAAATGACAAAAAGGTAAAAAGGTAAAGATTAAAAGACAAAACAAGAGAGAAGGAGAGGAACCGGGTCTCATGCGGTACCTGTTGAGACCCTGGCAATATCCGATGTCTGGATTCCTCCAGGAAAAGGCCAGCAGGATGTTCCTGAGTTTGTGGATGCCGTCTGCACTCGGGGAGGCGTAGTGCTTGTTGTTAGGCAGCGTACGCAGCAGGTCCAGCTCGATCTGCTTGGAAGCTGGGTTGGACCTCTCCCGGGCCATTTTCAGCAAGTTCTCATAGTAGTCCGGCATCAAGCGATCCTGAAACTTCTTGACGTGGTAGGAGATGCACCAGCGCCACACGAGGGAGCGGTGTTCGTGGGGCACGCCGCAGCGAATCAGGGCCTTCAACTCCGGGGACCGCACCAGATCCCTGTTCATGGTACCGGCCAGGAAGTTCTCCCACTTGACCCCGACGGAAACCTCCTGATCCGTCATGGACAGGGACTTCAGCTCCAGAGCCCGGACCTTTGCTACCAGCCTCTCCTCCTCTTCCTCCTCCTCGGGGACGGTCTTAAAGCCGTACACGTCGTACTCACTGACAGAAAAAAAAAATCAGTTTGATCAAAATGATCCTGACATTTCTCAGACGCTTCCTGAATATTCAATAAGATGTTTCAACCATAAACAACTTGTGTGAGCTTGTTGGAACATCAAACGGTGACAAAAACACCAAGTAGCAGACGAGTTTTTCCAGTCAGGAAAAACAGTGAAACTGTTCATTAAAGCAGAACAGGTCCAGTGAGTCCGTCTAACTAACCCTTAATGTTCAGCGTGTTAGCAAAACGACTCAAAATATAAAAACTCAAAGATCAGAAGCCTCAAACCCAGCGCTGCATTTCCCTCATACCTGACGCTGTTGGGTTTGAAGATGGTGTGTTCCTGTTGTTCCGGACTCTCCACCTGCAGCGCGTCCTCCAGTAATCTGGATATGACGTCTCGGCCCGGGTTCTGCTCTGACGACGAACACACCGGAGTCCTGACCTCCTGAAGCAGCACCAGATATTTACTCTCCACCTGACACAGTTTGGCCTCCATCGCCGTGCACTGCAACAAAGGTTGGATGGATTTATTTATTAAGAATTGAACTAAAACTAACCAGACGTGTGTCTGAAGTTATAGTACCTTTGCCTCTGTAGCCTTTTCTCTGTTCTCTGCGTTTCTCCGCAGTTCTGTCAGCTCCAGGATCTCCTTGTTAAGGAATTTATTCTGGGATTTGTAACCCTGAAGGCTGTCCTGTTTAAAATGCAACAACAAATCAGCACTTCACACATCGGTGGACTAAAACAGACACGTTAAGAGTTTCCTTCTGTACCTTGAGGACGTCCAGCTCCTGCTGCTCTCTGTGCGGCGTCGGTGACCCGCTGTTGTCTTGCTCCCAGCTCTGCTGCGACAGCTTAATGATGACTTCGTCCTTAGCCTGGATGGTCTCCATCAACATTCCCAGCTGGTCGTTCATCTCCCCCACCTTGACTTTCAGGCCCTTCAGCTCCTGCTGCAGGCTCTCCTTTATGAGGGAGAGACGCTCCATGTGGCCACACAAAGACTTTATCTGTTCATCTCTGTCCTGAAGCAGCTTCTCCAGGTGGGCCACGTCTTCCTGGGTTGCAGCTGCAGCCTGCCTCTGGTCCGACGACGCAGACTGACTCGGACGGTGAACAGTGGACCTGTCGCACTGGGAGGTTTTTAGGGTCTGCTGCAGAAGTCTCACCAGCTCCTACGTGGGAAAAAGTATTTGTTTTAACTTAAAAGATTAGCGTTCATTAGATTTAGGATCATGTTTACAGCCTTTCTATAAATTCTAAAGATCCAAACTTATCCTTTGAACCTAGTGAGAAGCTTTGGAATGTGCTAAAGAAAACTTTTGTTAAGATCTGACTTTCAGCAGCAATGAGATCTTAGCAAAAGAACGAATGCGTCTCCAGATGGAAATGAATAACTCAGCCTTCAAGTAGGAGCACTCCTCCTCCTCCAGTTGGTGTGAGCTGTCAGTGCATGGTGACCAGAGGTGGGGAAATCCCCTGAATTGTTCACAAAGTCAAAAAAAAGGAAGTCTGCAGCTTGGGAATTTTTTCCATTTCAAAATCCTGGACGGCCTCGGTTTGAAAGCTAATAAAATACTTAAGAAACATTTAACACATCTTAATTTGTCACTCAACACTCTTAAGGGTAACAGGATTTGCCAGCCAAGGCGAATTCACAGGCTAACATCAGCTGTCAAGTTCCAACAAACAGGAGGTTTGGAGGAGGCGATGGACCGGGTAGTTTCCAAAACACCAGACATGATCCAGCATTTCTGATCACAAAGTAGAAACGACCTTTATGGTCAGAATACGGCACCACTGACCACTGATCCACCCTGCAGGAACACAAATATCCCCGAATAGCAGAATTGGTAAAAAAAACAAGCGTGTCAAATGGAAACAGATATAGAAACTCAAGTAGGAACTTTAATGAAAAGTGGAAGCCACGAGGAGCTCTTGCACCCCCTACTGGCTGGCCGCAGTATACCTTTAAGGTCTCACCTCCTCTGTGTCAATGGATGGGGCTTTTTCCTGACTAGAAAATAAAAATACACCGTACTTGAATGATGTAATTTAATAAATTTGGTTGTAATGATGTGAAACTGGTATTTTAAACTTTCACACCATCCTGCACCTAGATGTGGTTGGTGTCAGCAGGGGTCTTAAGCCTGGTTTATACTCTGTGAGCTCCGCAACGGAGAGACGCACACGAAGCGTCGGAAAGGTTTTCACATTCAAACTTCTGTTCAGGCAGCGGAGTGCTGCAAAGCAATTCCCCGCCAGGACAACAGAGGGCGTAGCGCTATTCTGTGATATCCTGCCACCATGACACTCATGTATCCGGTTCACGAGAGTGTATTTACTCATGTGTTTACATTGTTTTAATGTATTTCAGGGACTTTTTAACACGGACTAATTTGTCCTTCATTCTCCTCCACCTCTTCATCCAGTCGCCAGCTCTAAACCCACGTTTCCTGTCGTTTCCATCCACGTTGGCTCCGTATTTTGTACTCCTTCAGTCACGGGTGAATAAACGTTCATATTTTCGGACTTTTCCGCGATGCGTTCTTCAATCTATTCCGGGTCTGCCGCTAAATATTTTTTTTACTTATTAACGGAGCAACGGCGGTGCTGGTGACGAAGTTACAGGATGCGTCATCCTGACCAATCACAAGCTTGCGGTCTCCGTCACTTTCGACAGATGTTAAAAATTTGGGGCATGTCTCCGTCACCCTCCGCGAGCCAGTCGGAGAGCCCTTGCGCCGACGCAAAATGACGTTGCGTGCGTCCGTTCCACGCAGACGGACCGAGTATAAACCAGGCTTTAAACTCACTTCATTCATCTGCACTCCTGAGCCACTGTGAGCCCCAACAATGTTTCGTCTATTATATAGAGGCTCAAAGAGCAGTTTCCAATTGTAAAACGGCCTCTTTCTAGTAAACCTGTAATACCTGAAACCGTCTGCTTTTATAATCAATCGTAAAGGTTTCCCTTCTCAAATAATAAGTAATGTATGGAATATGACGAAAGTCACAAAACTTAAGCGTGAACACACACAAATGCTGTTGTGTTTAACAGGAAAAACCACGTCATAAAATCTTGCATCATGTATGGATGGGTCAATCGGAAAACCGCAAGTTTGCTCTTTCTACAAACCATGACTTCTGACCACCATGACCAATCAACTGAGTGCTGAAACAAGTATTTAAAAAAAAAAAAGAAAAAAGAGAACAGAGAAAATGGGAAGGAGTGTGGCCGTTGTGATTGTTGTGTACAGAACTACCGTTTCCTTGTTTTGAGTTCAGGCATGACTAATCAGATGCAGCCTTCCTGTATCAGCGGCGTTGGTAAACACACAAAACCAGCTCATCACAAAGCTGGCACCGAATCAAGATCGCAAAATAAATCTAGACAACATTAAGTAGAATTAATATTAGGTGGATGTCTACCTTCTGGCTGGCCAGCTCCTCTTTCAGTCTGACTTGTTCCTGCTGCATCTGACTCAGCGCTTCCATCTGGCTCTGGAGACGAAGCTGGGAGTCTGAAGGTTTGCCGCCGTTACACTCCGTCGCTGGATTCTCAGAGCTACGCCCGGACCTCCCCGACCCCTTCAAGTCTCGAAGCGAAGACCTCTTATGTCGTGAGGAGTTGCGCACAAAATCGAACGTGAATGTCGACCCGAAGGAATCTGAGAAAGGAGGAAAAGCACGGGTGAGATCGTCATCATCAGGAGGAATGTAAGAGGAGTAATTAACTCCCGAGGCACGTGGAGCTTACTGCTGCGCCCGTCAAGATGATGCTTCTGGTCAGGGGCGTCTTTGGGTGGAGCATCCACCATCTCCCACTCCTCTAAGTTGCTGATGTTGTTGTTTTGGGCGTAAAACACGCTGCGTCTGCTTTCGCCCGCTCTGCTGGGCCGCAGGATTGACATGGTGTTTCTGGAGAGGAAAAAGAGGCGAAACCAGTTCTTGGTTGTTCTACCAAAGACAAAATTCCTGTTTTAGGGCAGCCACGTCGAGCTGAGAGTCTAAGAATTTTCAAAGTCATGAGTGAAGTTCGCCATGGTAACAGACGCTAAGCTCATCACCTGCTCTGGAGCAGCTTGTTTTAAAGCACTAATACCCCAGATTTTAAAAAATGAAACAAAAACTACAACCAACCCTCAGTTTGAATGTCTTCTAAGGTCAAATTGAATCTAAAGAAAAAAATATATATAGTTCATGGAATAAAATCTGAAGTAAAATAAAACTCATCTGATTAAAACTATTTAAATTTACACCATTTTTATCAACTAGTCACCTACAGTCGCAGCCCATTCAGATACTGATTTTTGGTAGGGGTGCCCCAATTGCAGTTTTTGGCCGATCACAGATCTTGAGAAAAACCTGACTTGCCGACACCAATTTTGTCTTACTTGGAAAGTATATCAGCATTTAAACATCCAGTAGCTGCTCTACAGACACCTGATCTCACATAAATTATGCTTTAAGGTTGTTCTTACGCCAACAGAGCCACATTTTTCAGCATCTGAGTGCGTCGTGTCTGCCCAACGTCCTAAAAGAGGAACCACTTCCTCTACTGCAAACTGCCTACTTTCCAAGTACAACGCAAAGCAGACGAACAACTTGTGCTTGTTTAGCAAAGTCTGCAAATGATGTCCTGTGAAATAACAACAGTAGAAGGAAAGGAGAGACGTTTCCAGGGTTTTACCTGAGCTCTGTACCAAAGTTTTTCAGGGAGAAGTTGAGCGGAGAAGACTGTCCTCTGGCCGACTGGATCCCCACCATCCCCCCAGCATCGGACTCGGTCTCAAAGGCAAAGTCACTGCGAACCTTCTCCAAGTTTTCACACAGTTTCTCACTGAAGAAGGAATCTGAAAAACAGATAAATAACACTTTAATCTGCTTAGTCGTTACCTGGAAGGGTGGATGTGTTGTTTATCTGGGATATAAAAGCCCCAAATGTCCCTGAACAAGAGGAAGGTTTTTCTAGCAATCTATCCACTTTGTTTCACAACAGAACCTTGAAACTTTCTTTTCTGTGATAAACTAGGAAAGAAAATGAACTTTTTGCAACACCGAAACAGATTTAACTCAAACAATGAATATACTGAAGTCATAAAAAGAAATGCTCCCATGCCATGGTTCAATTTTAGGAATTACAATCAAACAACAGATGCAGAAACCAGAAACACTTACGTTTTTGTTCAATGAGAGCAACAAACAGTTGAAATCTGGTTCCAGCAGAGATGTTATATTCTGGCTGATTTAGCAGGACTCCAACACATTTCTTCACAGCTTACTAACAAAAAGTCAAGGTCTTCCTGACATAAAACATTCACAGTATTTAAATATAACCACAGCTCAGCTTTGCATGCTGTGGAGGGAACTAAACGCACTTCCAATAACGGTTTCAATGCCGATTTTCTAGAAAGAAAACAATAGCACAAGTGTGCTGAACAAAATGATAACAAATGAAAGTAGTAACAGAAAATCTGAATGCTAGATTACGTGCAAAAATTTGAGCTGCGGAACTGAAAATCCTTAGAACAAACAGACGTTTTATTTAAATCCTCTACTTTGGCATTGAGTCAGGAGAAAATACTGGACTTACACTTTTATTTTACAGTTGAAACATTATAAAAGCAGCTCAGCAAGAAAAGCCTAAAGCAAAGAATTAATTGTTCAGGAAATTCTCCTTTAACACTCTGAATGATAAGGGTGTGTAAGGGCAATGATCTGGCAATTTGATATTTATCACAATACCGGGAAAACAACATGCTGTATATCACAATACCAGGGAGATGATACGATGTATATCATAATACCTGGGAAACAATATGATACATATATTACAAAACCGGGAAAACTATACAATATATATCACAATTCTGGGGAGACAAAATATTGGCTCTGTCAGATGAACTTTAACAGCTCTTAGTGACTGATTTAGACTGAAGAGATATCATGCAGACCTAATTTTAAACTCATATTTTGCATGCGTGTGTAAAAGCACTCAACACCTTCAGAACAGTTGAGGAAGCGATACAAATGTTCTCTGGTAGTAAAAACCAGGAGCATCAAAAAGAGAGCTGTTACTGTAGCTTTTTATTGGAATAACTGAGTTCATACCTTAGCAGAAAACATCAAAAGCTGCAAAATAATCAGCGATTTCTTGTCATAAAAACACCAAAAACTCTTTAATGTGAGTTTTTCTCACATTCGGTGGGAAGTGTGAAAGATGACAGGAATAACCACCAACACATATAATTAGTGTTGTAGTGTAAACTGACATATAGTGAATCATTTATTTCCATAAGATACTAATTTGTTTTTATTTTTTTAAATCTAAACTAAAAATGTCACCTGTGTGTTGTTCAAAGTAACACAGTTAAATGGGCCTGCATTTGTTTAATAAGGTTTGCACAAAATGATCTGAAATCAAGCTGAACTGAAGGCTTTTCTTTCATCAGGCTCTATTCATGAGCAGAACGTTAGCCTAAACAGCCTCTATACCGATAAGGCTGGTATGTTCGCCTTTTGAAGATAAACACACACTTAGAATGTTTTGGAAAAGAAAAAATGTATAAACCATCTGTGTGTATGAGAAAACAGGAAAAGAGGAAGGATTCACAGTTCATGTCACTCAGCTGAAACGGACAAAAACAAGTAGAGGAGTCGCTAGACTGTGCAGAACAGAAAAGAGGAATTTAATTTAAGTATTTTTAAACATTTTAAGCATAAAAACTATACCAGATTGCATCCATTTAAATAACTAAAAATCTGATTTTAATCCCTCTACTGAAATCCAAAACATGCAAACAGAAATTAAAATGAACTTTTCATCCATGTTTTTTCAAGTAAAATCTAATTAACTTTTAAAATCTGATATTCTGGTTTTGGAGTGTTCCGAGACAAAAACACCTCTCTGATAAATCTGATAGTCTGTTGTCCTCCACTCCCACACAAAGGTTCTGGATAAATATCTCAAGTCTGCAACAAAAAGATGTCTGACTGCTGAGTTTGTAGCAAGTGTTCATTATGAATCCACTGGACTGTGGTGCATGGAAATGAACGAGCGGGTACCTGCTTACCGTTATCTTTGCCTACGAGTCCAGTGGAAGGATGGACCAGCGTTGGAGAGTTCCAGCTGTCTCTCTGACCTCCTGGTCGTGTGCTGTTATACTCCCATCGCTTCTGCTGCAGCTGCTGCAGCCAGTAATGCATCACCTGCCTGTTGGGGGCCTGAAAACATCAAACACACATTCAAGACTGGATCAATGATTAGGAACTTCCTCCTTTAAAGTTTCAGAACACTGTTTTTAAAAAGTCCACATTCCTGTTTCATATACTAAAAAAACGGTGAAGTTAGAAATTGCAGGCTATTTAAATCCGACCCAGCTGCTTGGTATCATTTAGTTTGCTGAGCATGAACATGAACCAGGCCACCTGTTTTAGTCACCATCATGTGACAGCGGAGGACCAGCACAGCATCACATGAGATGCTGGGAACCATCAGATTAGAGCTAATCTGAACCAGTAAACAAACATCTGGATCTGTTTGCTCATCAACTTTTTGTAAACTGTGTCAACAAATGTCTGCCCTCTGGTATAAAGCTGAACAAAATCAAATCTGTTAGAAAAAGGGCGTGTCTGCTCTGCTGTCCGTTTAGTGTGAGAAAGGAAGTGACAATGACAGCAAAACATGCTGCGTTTGAGTGCTGAAAAGTTCCCACCTTCAGGATGAACTCCTTCCCGGCTGTGCGGATCTCAAACTGCCCCTCTTCTACCTCCACGTCGTACATGAAGCAGGCGTCGGCGACGTCGATGTGACCAAGAGGCAGGGCATCATGGGGAGACTTGAAGTAATACAAGTAACATTTCCTCGGGTCGTACACGAACCAGCGCAGCTTGAACCCCCTCAGAGGCCCCTTACCAGACAGTTTGTTCAAGTAGCCGCACAGTTTGGAGGCCTGCTCCTTCGCTCCGTCCGCCTCCGCCACGTCCAGAGACTTAACGGGGAGCAGCCGCGGGGCTGCGCAGGAGTTTGCGTCGCTGCCATCCTCCTCTTCGTTCATCTTTCCTTCAAGTTTCTTCTTCTTCGAGCAGCACAGCAGACGGTAACTCCTGTTTCCATCCGCATGACTGCCTTCCTCAGAAGAGAGGGGCTTCTGGGAAATGTAGTTGCTGTGAAGAGCGGCGCATGCTGGTGAGTGGCCGTGTAAATAGGTTGTACTAAACAAAGTGGCCGATAGGTGGTGCTGTTGACAAGGTAAAGTTAAAGTTAAAAAGTTAAAGTCCTAAGTCATCATCACACAATGGTGAAATTACATCTCCGCATTTGACCCATCCCCGTGGTGGGGAGCGGTGAGCTGCAGCTGTGGCCGCGCTCGGGAACTATTTGGTGGTTTAACCCCCCAATCCAACCTCTTAATGCTGAGTGTCAAGCGAGGAGGCATTGGGTCCCATTTTATCAAGGCCTTTGGTATGACCCGACCGGGATTCGAATCCCGATCTCCCAAGTGCTAATCTTTATAGTGGACATTTGTTGTTATTCCCTCTGTGTTTTTATTTCTCCAAAGCGAACTAATGGGATTCAGTACAAGAAATAGAATAAAGTGTCACTGTTTTAGAAAACTCAGCTAAAATATATACCATAATTGAATATGGTCAAGGAAATGTGCTATTGTTTACATTTACAAATTTACAGAAGGTATAGGGGCCCACTCACATAAATATTGCTATAAACATTAATCGCATCAGTGCATTCATTATTAAATGGTTTCAGAAACATGTTGTTTGTGGTGAACACATTTTATCTTTAAAACAAACCGTACACCACTATGTTAAAAAACTAATTAAAAAACATGAACTAACTTTATTAAACTCAGAATTTCCAGTATTTTAAAAGACAATGGAATGTGTAAATATTGGATTTTTTTTGGCACGTCAGGGCAAATTTCATCCCTTGATTGATAAAATAATTTAATGTAACCAAGATAAGGTCACATGAAACTTTATACATGATTCTAATAAAATAATAATTTCCTCAAAAATCAATGAATTTTAGTTTGCTTTTTGCAAATGAAGAAATAACCCTGAGAAATTACCCTGAGGTTTCCCACTTTAAAATTATCTAAATGTCATTTTTCAATCTACCCCCACACATCTACTGCACCTGCACTTTAATCTAACCAAATATAGATTGAAAAAATTATACAAAGCACAAACACAATACACCAAATATTGAAATACCAACATGAGAAAATTAGTTCAAAATTCATTTAACATTGTTTTCTTTTTTTTTAAAATCAAACTATTCATAGCAGTATCAAATGTTTGATGTTGGTGCATATTTAATTTTATGTTTTTTAGCATGTGAGTGACAAGGTAAAACTGAGACTGGGGAACACAGATCTCTGGAGTTTTACCTGCTGGAACCTTTTCTGCTAAGCTCGCTCAAAAGGCAAAAGGAAAACATGTTCAAGTCATCGGCATCTTGGTCCTCACCAGCTACCTCATGGTTTATGTGGGCACCGATACTGTGAGTAACCAGTAGACGTCTGGTTTTATGCTGGGAAATACATTTGTTGAATTTCCCAATTTAAATAGAGGGTTCAAGAGAAAAAATCCAGTAAAAGACAACTGCAAAACTCTCTGTGGTCATATTTTTAATTATTATTACACTAAAGAGTAATGTTTGTTTTTACCAGGAGGTTTGAAAAATGAACTCAAAATCAACGTGATGTGGTGACATTTTGTCGGTGTTGACTGACTTTTGACCTTTTAAAAAGTCATGTACGCTCGAAGAAGTGTGTGACCAAAGTCTTGCTGTAGGAACCAGTTACAGTCTCTTACTTCACAGCCATAGCAGATAGTTTGCTCTAAGTTTGCATGGCAACATTTGTTCATGAACATGATTCGGTATAAAGATGGAACCTGTGATAAGCATCGACCTCAAACCTCACTTTTCCCCCCCAGAGGAGCGTGTGATGACTCACAAAAGCCTTTTGGGTGTGTTGAAATTTAAAGTCGTGTTACTGTAGTGACTGTTAGTGACACATACAGTTACTGGTTCATTTGACACTTCTATGCATGTGATTAATGGAACACTGGAATAAAATCACAATAACTTCCAGGAATCAGGAGCACTACGAACACAGATTATTGTTCACTTTAAGGAGAGATCTGAAAATTTGGTCTTGTTTTTCTCACTATGACAGATTTTTTCTGGTTATTGATTCCCCCCACAGGAAGTTCCTACTGTTGTTCACAGAGCTAAAACTAGATGATTCATGACAACATTTAAACCATGGGGGGAATGAGTTATCCAGTTTATGGCAAGAACCTCTTTTAGCCACTTTTAAAAACTTTTAAAAACAAAGCTTCCCTTAGTATTTCCATTCTTCCACCTGTTTGGTCCTGTCTCACAAACAGTGATCTGAATTTATCGTATAAAACGTAAGAGATCAACTGTTGACGCAACTCGTCTCCCATCATACGGTAAGCAGATGCTCCGTGGGTAGAACATCCCCCCTGCAAACCAGTGCAAAGGCATGTACACAACCACCTTTGCTTTCCGTTTCTCTTCAGGAAGCTCTCGCAACCTTCAGCTGCCTTTGTTATGCAAATGAGTCGTGTGAAGTCTATTGCTGGGTATCTCTGCTTTCCAGACCGGTGGAAAAATATATGTAATTGTAAATGTCATCTGTCTATATCTCCCAGTCGGGTCACACTCAAAACACTTTCAGTTGGAGATTACAGAGGGTTCAGAAGTTAAGAGAAGAACTTTACTGTTTGCTGAGATGACACCGAACCACACCGTGGTAATCACAAGAACAGGTACGTAGTCTCTCTGCTGGTAAATACTTCACATAAGAACATAACATGAGCTGTCTCATCAACTTTACACTTCTCCTTCAGGGGCTGAGAGGAGCTGCTGCACGCTGTGCCGACAACAGAAAGCCAGATCTGACAATATCTGCTACTTTTCACATTCAAGACCAACAGATCCAAATCAAACCAGATCCCCCGGCTACAGGACTCGTGTGAAGGTAAGAACCATACCCAGACCTCACCTGAACCAGTCACCGACTCACTGAGTGAGATGACTTTTCACAGTTTGGTCATCGTCATAATGTACCTACCATGTAAACAAATTTTCAACAACAATCCACAAACAGAATAGACTGGAATCTTTTTCCCTGTGGCACTACATTGAGAACACTGAGCGGCTTTCAGGCTCAGGTTAACGCCGCCTGGAAAATAAGCAAATTAGACAGCTGAAAAACCACCACGCTCCATGCTCTGGGAAGGAAATGCAGATAGCGTTTACTAGAAGCCTGACTGTGCTGTTGTGATCAGGACAGGGTGAAGATGGAGCAAAGGGAACCAGCTGGGGACTCAACATGCGAAGTAACCGAAGGCAGGCTCAGAGAACTGGCCTCCAAGTGGTTCATAGACACTCAGCTGCCACTCATCGTCAACAACGGCCTCTTCCCTTCCTGGTTTATGGGCTTCATCAGCAGAAAGTAAGTCTTAACAGGGAAACATGAAAATGTCAACAAATGCCTTGAATTTACAATAATAAAAATGTATGAATCAGAAACTACATCGGTTATTTCAGCAGTTTTCGAAGTCCGGGTTGGGAGCCGTTTGTGGGTTATTAGACACCAAATGTAGGTCTTGACTTGATCTGTAGTAAAATCATAGAAAACGTTTGTCATAATTACAAGAATTATAAACAGACACCATGTTTTTTAAATGGTTTCGTGATTAATTTGATTTAATGGCTCTTAAAGCTTTTTTTGTTTTATTTTAGTTTAGTCAACCAGGGTCCATCAGAATGACTTTGGGGTATTTTTGTGGGTCAGAAATGAAAAAGTTTGGAAATCACTTATATTTTATATGCTGTTTGCCATAAAAGTAAACTGGAGCAAGATTGTGCAGAGAACACACTTTTCCCTCCGATGTTAAGTGTCCACTTTGTGGTAGGCCATCACCCACGTGTAACCTTTAGCCCATTCCACACACACACACGCACGCACCTTCAAAAGAAAAACAAAAACATACGTAGGACGTTTGTGTCTGGTAGAAAGGTCTTGAGGCAGAATGGGTTTTCCTTCACAATATTGTAATTTCCAAGGTAGAATTTATGGTCTGCTGACAAAAAAGTAAAAAATCTCCTGTACAACACTACGGCTTACTTAATGTATGTAGATTTTCATGCTGTTTTTTTGTTTCTTTACAGTGATGCTGAGAACGTTCTCAGAGAAAAGGATCTGGGATGTTTCTTGATCCGTCTCAGTGATAAAGCCATCGGATACATTCTGTCCTACAAGTGAGTGCTTGACTGAAAAATGTTAAAAATGATCGGCGTGTTGCTGAATATTCAATGTTTTTTGTGTTTAATCTTCAACATATAATATAGTGTCTATTTAAAATTATGAAAATGAGCAGCACTAAAAATATCTCTGGAGGATATTTTAGGATATTTATGCTATAAATATCTGTCAACTAAGATCATGTGTTTAATAAAACTTCTACCTACAGTATTTGGAATTATGAAAATGACCAACGTCATAAATAGCTCAGGATAATATTTTAATCTCATTTGTTTAGTGCTGTTTATACTTTAGTGCCTTATTTTATTGGGGGACATTCAGGTTGCAAAAGTCCCAAATTAAATGTTTTACCCATAGTTTTGCTCATTGCAACAATTGTATTGTTATTTTTTCTGTTTGCATTTTACCATTTATTTTTGTCGCCATTTTTATGCCATTATTAATTATTTTTTACCTCCTTTTGCAGAGGCAGAGACCGTTGCAGACACTTTTTGATCAGCCAGTCTGAGGCAGGAAAGTTTAAAGTTCACGGAGACACCGAGGGACACAACACTATGCTTGATTTAATAGACTACTATAAAACGAACCCCATTGAGCCTTTTGGAGAGTATTTGACTTATCCATGCTTCAAGGTGAGATACAGCTCTTTAATTATTATTCTTTAAAGAAGACTCGGTGTGACAGGAGACTAACTGATGCCTTTGCTCTTGCAGGATCAGAATAAAGACCTTTATGACACAATCCAGATCAACCCCAAAGAAAAGCCTGCCGCTGTTCTCAGAACAGCAAAGAACACACAAAAGCAGCAGTTTAACTCGATCGCAGACCATCAACCAGCACGGCAAGGGAAAAGTAACAGGCCCGAAGAGGTGAGGGATGTTTTTGTGTTACATGGATGCTTTCCTCAAAGATTTTGAAAAAAATATCCTGTATTCCTTCCTTGTAGCTGACTCTTAAGACTCTGGTTTGCTTTGTACAACAGGAAGTACCACCTTTACCGCGGAGAAGCAGGCACTTGGATGCCAACAACTTCACGGATGAAGGAAGAGATCTGTATGCTCAGCTCAAGAAGCATACAGTCAGAGACAGTCCCCGAGGCCCACAGGTCTCACAGGACAGTTTACCAGGAGTTAACCCAAGGAAAGCTGAAAGGTCAGCAGCAAAGAAACAGAAAAATGGCAGAAGTAGTCCTCCATCAGGAACAGAGGCCATTTACTCAGAGCTCAACCCACTAGATACCAAAAGCAAGTCTCTGCCGCTGCTGGACAGCATGTCCGATGGCGAGCAGTCCTACAGGCTGAGCATGCCTCCCAGCACCCCACCAAGACTTTCTCCTAAACCAGTCAGGCCAGTCACCAACTGCACCCCACAGTCAAAAAGCAGCCACAGTCTGGACAGCATGACGAACAACGCAGTCTATCACATGGTCGGCCCAACAACCTTTGACAACAGATCCTCAAAGGAAGAGGAGCAAAGCGATTCTTTGTATGCCGAGGTTGGCTTTGAAACCCCCGTCATCAACATCGACAGCACGTACGAGGTGCTGCCCGACCACAAGGAACCCGCCAAGCCAAAACACCACAACACCTACGAACCTGTGGAGGACAACAGACGCAAAGTCAACAACTCCTCCTGGGGAATTAAGGTTAGCAAGGCTTTTCTTTTGAATCCTCTATGGTTTGGTTTTTGTTATTGTTGTACGTAAATTCCTTTTATGTGTTTTCTTCTTGCAGAATGACAAATGGAAATGGCTCTTCCCTGAATCCAGGAGGAAATAGTGGACGTCGCCTTAGCAACAAAGAAATGTTTACATCACTCATTAGACACTACTCTGATACATTCAAATTGACACTTTCTAACATAAATAATTCAGCTGTTGTACATTTTCCTTTAAGTTTATTTATTAAAAATTGTCAAACATATTTCTGTTAATCATTTAAGAAAAGATGGTAATTTCTTTGAAAATTTGTTGAAACACTTTCATTAAACCAATTTCAGTGAATGAGAAGTGTTGGAACTTTCTTTTGAGAACAATAGTTAGAAGTTGACCTGTGATGAGGACAAGTTCATGTGTGGGGGAGGAAGCTGGATGAGTGGCAGTTTATTCAAATTATTTTCACATGCCTCACATCAGCAGAAACACTAATTAAATTCACTTTGCTCAGAAAAAGTCAAATATTCCATCAATATTGCTTTAAAAAGTGTCGGTAGAGGTGTTTTGCACTTAATGCAGATGCATCTTGCTGTTCCGATGTAACAAAATGTGAGTTAAATGTAGTTAGATTATAAAGAGCTTCAGTTATCATATGAGGAAATGTAGATAGAAAACTGAGAAGCATTTGTATTTCTATGTTCAAAATATAACTACCACCAAACCAGATGCTTGGGAAGAAGCATCTAAAAACTGTCACTGTGGGTTTCCATTGCAAACTGCAGGAATAAAACACGACGTCATACAGAAACATCCAGGGATGAAACACACTCGCCATGGAAATTCTTTTAATGTAAAATTCCTTGAAACAACTTTTTTTTTTACCATTGGAACAGCATTTCCTTCACACGCAACTTTATTTGCATGACGTTTTTGAACAAATATGTGGCAGCAATGAGGAAATGAGCCATATTTGCTAATGATCATTTATAGTTTTAGTGGCGTCAATAGAGCTAACAGCTCTTACTCTGAATTTTTCCTTAGTATAAAATATTTTTTTAAAGTAAAAACGTCAACGCATTGAGACGAATTAGAATGGAAGGTTTTTCCGCTCTAAGTCACGTACAAAGGTGTTAAAATGTCAATAAGCCACTTCAGCAGATCAGCAACTTTGTGACATTTTCTTTGCCTAAAAATTATTTCACAACCCAGATCCCTCATAAGTCAACCCTGGAACACAAACTGTGATCGATGCAAAGTCGAGACAGATAGTGTCGCAATAGGCTGATTTTGTCACAGTGAGTAACAAAGCTGTGAGGAAATTCACTCGACTGATGTGAAATCTGAAGATGAGACAAGAGGAAAATTGTCTCATCATGACATCAAACACAGCTTGTTGAAATGTTCTTCCACTTTTTTTCTTTTTATTTACTACCCAACATTAGGCAATAACATGTTATGAAGAAAAAAATCAATGTTGAAAGGATGTTGAAAGGATTGACCTTTTTAAAAAAAACAAAAATGAATTTTTTTATTCAGCTATGTATGTTTAAATTTGTTGTTTTTGTTCTTTAAATAAAATAGGAACAATTTAATATCAGAATAACATTGAATTGTGTTTTAACAGTTTTCTCCCTTTTAGTTGCCTGAAATTGTATTGCATTCTTCAAAGGGATACTGTGCCGTTTTGGCTTGTTTTTAGCACCCCCTAGTGTCCGTTAGTGAAACCAAACGTGAAACTTATCTCCTCGCTGTGTGTTCGTCTTTTTAACACCTTAATCTAAGTGCTGAAATGTCTCCTCAGCCTTCATTAGTGTCTACAGGAGCGGTTCATCACTAAATCAAACAAATCAGATGTGTTCATGATCGTGCTGGAAGCAGACTGCAGCACCAGGCGTGTCAGCTCCTTTCTTTTTTAAGTCCAACAGAGACCCGACCGCACTCTGAAGTTGCAATTGTGGTATTCTGGCCACAGAGGGCAGTGGGGGTCTGAGTGACATTTCATTAACCCTATAAAGGGTCATTTTAGCACATACTGGCTCAAGAAAATGATTTTAAAATGTGAAAACGTTGCATAGTACGGCTTTAACGTTCCAGTATTACACAGAAGCAAACGTTTCTTAGCTGGAATCTCAATTAACAAATGTTCCCGGTGAGAATTAATAAGGCTACAGAATCAGCAGTTTGCTACTCTGAATGTTTGACACTGACCTCATTAAAGTAATTTGAGACAACAGAGGGAAGCATTGCCAGGATGCACTAATGACTGCACCATGCTTAAGTGATTCAGACAAATCCTACACCTTCTGCTCAAATGAGGCTTTGCATGGATAATTGATCCCTGCGGGACATTTACATTTTTCGTTTTAATTAGTATTATTCAAATACTTACTCAAATGCACAAAGCTGTGATGTGAGTGCATCTTATAAAGGTTTAGTATGGCTTAAGAATGACCACAACTCAAGCTGCTTTTTATCGATTAAAATATCACTTATAAGTTTCTAACAAATTAGGATTGTTGTTTAGCTCAGAGACCAATACCCTGCTATGCTTTATTACAATTTGAAAAGGGTTGATTTTCAACTCCTGGTTGGAAACAAGCAAATGCTCCAGGTGAAGTAGCTAAAGTATCTTGGGTTGTTGTTCATGAGTCAGGGCAGCATTCACTAGGTGGTTAGAGCTGTGTCTGTAGTGATGGAGATAGGGGTGGCAAAAGTCATGCCATGATTTGTTACAGTGAAACTATAACAACAAATGTATCATAATGCCTTTATTGAGCATTGTTCTTTTTTTTATTATATTCATCTTTGTTGGGTCTGGGTTTAAGGGACATCAGCAACATTTACCAGCTCCACCAGTGGGAAACCAAAGCGTTCTAAGACTAGCTAGGAGGTATAATCCCTCCAGCGTGTCTTGTTTCAGCCAAGGGGCCTCCTGGCTGTTACTTTAAAAAAAAAAAAACTTTAAAAAACTTGTTTCAAGTTACCATCCATCCATTAATTTTCCTCCGCTTAGCCAGGGTCGGTTCGCAGGGGCAGCAGAGAGGCCCAGACTTCCCTCTCACCAGCCACTTGGGCCAGCTCCTCCGGGGAATCCTAAGGTGCTCCCAGGCCAGGTGAGGGACAAAATCCATCCAGTGTGTCCTGGGTCATCGCTTAGGTCTACTCCTACTCAGATGTGTCTGGGACATTTCACCAGGGAAGCGTCCAAGGGGCATCCTAACCAGATGCCCGAGTCACCTCAACTGTCTCCTGTGGATGTGGAGGAGCAGTAGATCTACTCCGAGCCCCTTCCGGATGGAGAAAACTCATTTTGGCCATTTGTATTCGCGATCTCATTCTTTTGGTCACTACCCAGAGCTTGCGACCATGGGCAAGGGTTGGAACGTAGATAGTGAGCTTCGCTTTTGGGCTTAACTCTTTCTTCACCACACCAATTCATCTGTTACCAATCAATGAAAATATCATCACATAAAAACGTCCCTTAAAGAAAAGATAACAGCATAAAACAATGCTGTGTCATTCATAGTGGTAATATTTATGCTGTGCTTTTTAGCTCCGGTGGCCTAGTGGTAGAGTGTCCGCCCTGGGACTGGGAGATCAGGGTTCGATTCCTGGTCGGGTCATACCAAAGACTTTGAAAAAATGGGACCCAATGCCTCCTCGCTTGACACTCAGCACTAAGGGGTTGGATTGGGGGGTTAAACCACCAAATAGTTCCCGAGCGCGGCCACAGCTGCAGCTCACCGCTCCCCACCACGGGGATGGGTCAAATGCGGAGATGTAATTTCACCATTGTGTGATGATGACTTGGGACTTTATGAGGCATATTTCCAGTCTGAGAATTACCTCAAGCTTACAGGTGGTAAAAATATTTATTCCCCACAGACATAATTTAAATGTAATGCCAAATAGCAACTCACAGCTGCTAGATATTCTTTAGGCAATCCTTAGCATTTATTTCTTTTGTGAACACACAGTATCATAAGGCAGGAGGTGATCAGGCTTGGTGTGTGTCACATCTAAAATGGTCCGTGTGGAAACAGTTCCTGTTTTCAGCCCCTCTGACAGAATGCAGCTGCACCCACGACCCTGTTCTGGATGAATAGGATGGATGGATGGATATATGAATGAGCTTAAGACTGTTTCCACCTACTTCCTGTTGAGATTAAGTGTGTAGGAAGTAATCGTGTTTATGAATCCTGAGACAGTTCACATCCTCAAGTTATTACATACGATGGCAGATGGACAGATACCGTCATTTCCTGATTTTTAGTGGACACACTCTTTGATCTTCATGAGTGGGTGGGTTTGGATGAACTGATTTTGAGCTCATTAAAGACACTGGTCAGTTTGGTGAGAGCGTTCAAGGATCTTCTCATTTTTCACGTATCTTACAACTAAACACACAGTTACAGTAAATAGCACCTGATTATGCCCCAACACACAAACACAGATGAAATCTATTTAAAGAAATACAAGCCCATAAATTTGCTTGAAACATTAGAAGCAATAACAAAAATTTAACAAGAAAAAGGTACAACATAAATAAAAGTGCATACTGGAAAACCTACATACAAGCACATTGCTGCACTTTTACTTCAAGCTTTGCCCATAAATACTGATAGTCTAAGTGTCTCTGTAAGTCAGAAAGTCTGACTGTTCATATTAAGCTTCTTTTTTCAATCTTAATATGTGAAAATACCATTTTTGAGGGATAATTCAGGTCAAGTCAAGAACTTTCACCTACACTAGTATAAAAAAGGCATCCTGGAAGATCCTCCATCGCCACAAAATTAGCAGACTTCAGAGTGGTGAGGACCTTTTGTGAAAACCCTTTTTCTCACTGAGAGACCAGTTGTGACCAGAATGCGAGTCCTGAGATCCATTCAGCTGCTGATGTAAGAAGATGTCCATCCAAACATCTTAGATTCGGATGTGGAACGTGCTGGAAGACCCAAACAAGCAACATGAGGGACCAACAATGATACAGTTCATCATTTACACACAATGAGTCTATTTAAAGTGTTGTTTAAGATCACAGTAATGTAACTAAAAAAACAATCTTGCAAGAGTTACCTTAAAAAATCTGGAGCCCTTGTTATCATATTTTCAAAGTCAGAATAAGAGAGTTTATTGTCTCCATCTAAATCTGCCTCGTCAATGGTTTTCTCACACACCAGCACCACCTCTTCACTAGTCAGCTCCTCCTTTGTCAGCTTGTTTAAAGTCTTCTCGAGGTCCTCTTTGCACAGGTAATTATCCACATTAAAATCTGTGGTAGGATGGCAATGGAATAACATTATTACCACATTAGATTTAACTTATTTCTGGAAAATGCTGGGAAAAACATTTTCTATTCTACATTGTGTTTTTACCATATATCTTAAAGGCATAGATGGCTTTGAGTTCTCTAGGAGCCGTTTCACTCAGAACCGAAAACATATCCACAAACTCATTGAAGCTCAGGTTTCCTGCTCCATCCTCTGAGAATGACTCGACAATCCTGTTGCGGAACGGGTTTTCCTGCACATAAAACAAGATCAAATATATAAAATTACATATAAATGTAAATGCAATCATTCCCATGAAGTAAAAAGCATCTTAAAAGATTTGGCATATATGTTTTTTTTTTAGTAGTTTTATATTTGTGCTGCAGAGACAAAAACTGCTCGTCCGATCACCACCTGAAAAAGCTTCATCGGTTTGTATTGTGAAGCCAATATTCTCTTCTCCATAAATGAAATATAAGATGCTACCTCAGGGCTTATACCATGGATAATTAATAGTAATTATTAGTTTAACACTGGTGTTAAGAGTTACTATATTAACTCTAACACTTTTTTTTTAAATTCGGGACAGTGCACATTAATAAACAATCAAATACTTTGTATCGACCGTAAATGGGCCAGATTATAGCATAGTTGCTAATTTACATCTGTAGTCCCTCAACAGGATGACTAAATAAAACAAGTAAGAATATACAATTTAAGAAAAGATTAAAAAAAAAAAACATTCCAATAAAATAGACAAACAACAAATAAGAAAATAACTAAAAGTGCAAACATGTCTGGGAACTTTTAAGATGTAGTTTGAGGTGCTTTTTGAAGGTGCTATAGGTGGGACACTCTCTGATTTTCACTGGGATATTGTTCCAATATTGACCCCCTCTAACTGACAATACTGTTTGTCCGAACGTTGTTTTTCTGTAGGGGATCTGAAGGTCTCCTAGTGGGGGCTCTGGTACCAAAGCCTTTGTCTGGTCTTAATTTGATATATGTGGAAAGTAGAGGTGGGGATAGTCCATTAAGTGCTCTGTAGATTAAACAGCTATTTTTAAACTTAATAAAAAAATTTAAATTGAGCATGTTGTACCTTTCCAGAATATTACAATGGTGAAATGACAAAGGCTTTTGATCCAGGATTTTTATAGACTTTTTGAATAATATTTCTATTGGTTTTAAAAGAGTGTCTCCAGTGAATGACCAGGTTGTGATGCAGTAGTCTATATGACACTATGCGCACTATAACACTAGTGTTAAATTGTCAACTCCAGTGTTAAGAGTTACTATATTAACTCTAACACCCGTGTTAAATTGTCAACTGCAGAAGAGTTGGTTTTTGACACTGCAGAGTTAAAGTACCGTCTCTCCAAAGAGAGTTACATTAATTCTTACTGGTGTGGACCCATATAGACACTTTAAAAGTGTTGAAATCAACTCTGACAGAGTTAATTTGAGCATGCTGAGTTTGCTGTGTATAAGAGGTGGGTGTGACATTTGCATTCTTATCCAGATAAAACTACATAGCTCTGATTGTTGGTGAAAAATACAAAGATTTGTTGATTATTTCAACAATTTTAGGAGATACAACAGGATTTATTGGAAGCACGTGTGCATGCGGGGCTCCTATATTTTTACCTTTAATTCTGGCATGTCGACTATTAACGCTAATGGTATTTTACACTCCGGTTCATTGGTGTAGTCCATCGGTACCAGATGTGGAGCCAACTCATGGTATCTGCCATGCAATCTGGAATAAATATAGGAAAACAAGTTTGAACAATTTCCTTTAACTTTTCTGTTTATTTTGTAAAAATAAACAATGCACAATTCAAATTTTGAGCAGTAAAATCTTGAAATGCAGCATGCCTTTTAGACAACTACCAGGTGGAGCTTTTTTACGAAGGGAAAAATGCAAATGGAAACATGTTTCCTCAACAGTAGAGATTGGATCTGTGGAAAGTTTGTTGAATATGAATAACTATATTAGTCTATGAACTTCATTCAAGCTGTGGAATTTAAACACATGGGGAGTGGAAAGTAATGACACAGACATCCAGGATCTGGTCCTGCAGGGCAACCTACTGTAACAATAAATAAACTGGATTTATCTTTCATTTGTCAGGAGAAAATCAATAATCATGTTTATTTGTGGGTTTATTTTCAAAATGGATGTTTGAGATGGAGCGTAAAAGGGTCCATTTTCTACCCTTTGCAATATGTTTAATTACACTGGCATATATTTAATTAAAGTAGATCTTTCAACTACTAGATCATCCAACAATAAATTCTGAAACGTGAGCATCATCTGTAGGTTGTTTTGAAATGTCAGAATTTGGGTGGATGTCAGGATCAGAGTAGGGATATTATTTGCTTAATTGTGATATATTTTACAATCACTAGCAAAACTTAGTCTTTTCACTAAAGTTCTTTGAAAGAGGCAGAACTTTTATCTGGAGCCACTGAAATCAACACCTCCTCAGTGAAAGGGTCAACATGACATTCAAAGGTTTAAGTAACACATTTACACAACAAAAACCTCTGGATTAATAATACATTTAGAGCAACCACTAAAAAAATTGTTAGGGGAGTAAGTTTTTTTTTCTAAAAATACCTATTTTTCAGTAAAACTGCTTTGCATTTCTGGTTTTATTTGCATTTTATATCTGTTTTTGAACAAAATTCACTGCATCCAGACTTACTTAATTTTAAGTTATGAGTCAAAAAACTGCTGTATGTTAATTAAACTTAGCAAGTTGGACAAATGTTAACCTCAGTTTTATTTCTAAAACACCACATTTGTATTTACACACAACAGCTCATTTAGAAGCAGTCAGATTTAGCTCGTGTGTGTCTTACCGCAAAATTTCTTTGCGAGTGAAAAATGTGCAGTCCTGCAAAGAGAGAAAAAACAGCATGTGGGAACATAAATAAAAGAAATTAAGTTTAATTAAAGGCATACTATGGAACTTATTCGTGTTTTTAAATAATTTTCTTGAGCCAGTATGTGCTAAAACGACTCTTTACAGGGTTAATGAAATGCCACTCAGACCCCCACCGCCCTCTGTGGCCAGAATACCACACTTGCAACTTCAGAGTGGTGGTCCGGTCTCTGTTGGACTTAGTAAAGTGGAGCTGACATGCCTGGTGCTGCAGTCTGCTTCCACCATGTTTCCAGCATGTTTCCAGCATGTTTTAGATCATGAACACAGCTGATTTGTTTGATTTAGTGATGAACCGCTCCTGTAGACACTAATGAAGGCTGAGGAGACATTTCAGCAGTTAGATTAAGGCAGCGGTTCCCAAACTTATTTAGCCGTGCACCCCCTTCTATGTCCCGACCGTGTTGACGCACCCCCAACCCCCAAAAACATGTGTTCAAGAAAGAAAGAAAAAAAAAAAAGACTTGCAACACAATCAGTGTGTTTGTTTCTGACCACAACTCACAGCCTCCTACAAAGTCTGGGAGCTGAAGGAGCCTCTAGGATGAGAAAGATAACTAGAAAAGTCCAGCTGTTTTCAGCTAAAACTCTCAGGATGATCGTGTCCAGGATGACTGATTATAAGTGAAACTTAAATGTAGCTGCTGTCAGTAACCATATAACAGATTTTAATAAATAAAACTCTCAACAGACTAAATAGTGCAGAAAAGAAATAATGTCACAACTTTGCGTGTTGATTATTATTATTATTATTATATTTATTTATTAGCCACATCGGCTCCTAGTGGGTGGAAGTGGAGATTAGCTGCGTTTGATGTTGATTCTCTGTGTGTTTTTATTTCTGCAGTGAGCCATAAAACTCACCTCACTCCGCCTGGAGTTTGTTCTTCAAAACTCGTATTAAATCCACTGTGATGACGCGTTTTGATGAGCTTCCTCTGCGCGGTATTTTTCATTGCAGGATGCAGTTTCAATTCACTTTTAAACAAATTAATTTAGTTCGGCACACGGGTTTGATTTTTGCCGCTGCACGTCTGCACAGTGAGAGAGGGGAGGGGGAGACGTGCTGTTGCACTCAGGGTCTCTGCGGGCTGCAGTGACAGGAGCTTCTCTCCGTTAGATCTTCAGCTCAGATCATCTGACAGCTGGAATGGTGGATAACACACACCTGCTCGTGAAAATAAAAACTTAACGAGCGCGAGTTCGATCGCAATAAAAAGCAAGTTATGTCCAAGATACACGGAAGCGCAGAGACCGCCCCCATACCTCCTTTATGCCACCATCGCGTAATCTTTTATAAAACGGACATGATTGCGCAACATTACCGCCACGGTCTGAGCTTTTATAAAAGACCTTAGGCTCCCAGATGCCGCATCGGCTTTGCGGCAAATTGGCGGCATTGTTTTATGTGTAATTTTTTTCTTTTGGCGTAATCACCGCCATTACGCTTTCTAACTCGCGCACCCCCTAGCGGCAGCTCACGCACACCACACTTTGGGAATCCCTGGATTAAGGCGTTAAAAAGACAAACGCACAGCGAGGAGATAAGTTTCACTTTCGGTTTCACTAACAAACACTAGGGGGTGCTAAAAGCAAGCCAAAACTGCGTAATATCGCTTTAGGAACACTTGGCAGTTTTGGCTTGGTTTTAGCACCCCCTAGTGTCAGTTAGTGAAAGTAAAAGCTGCAAATGCGGTATTCTGGCCACAGAGGGCGGTTGGGGTCTGAGTAACATTTCATTAAACCTGTAAAGGGTCATTTTAGCACATACTGTCTCAAGAAAATGATTTTAAAATATGAAAAAGTTGCATAGTATGGCTTTAAAGAGCACCAGAGCTCCTCTACAGTTCTATAAAGGGCTATCTGAGGTGTCTGGCTTTTCTCAAAACGTGTGTATGTGTGTGTGTGTGTGTGTGTGTGTGTGTGTGTGTGTGTGTGTGTGTGTGTGTGTGTGTGTGTGTGTGTGTGTGTGTGTGTGTGTGTGTGTGTGTGTGTGTGAGTACACAGAGCAACACGATCTGCTGCTGTTTGACATGCACACGTATTATCCAATGGCCCCACAGGAAGCACATCACTACATTAGTTCTTTGTGCTCAGCCGTCTGAGCCATGCTCGTGGGTGTAAGAGGCAGCATGCCGTCAGCTGTTCTGGATTACGCCAAACCAGATCAGGTTGGAGCTTTACTAGTGCATCAAAAACCTGCACCTGCTAAAGACTCTGGTGTGACTGATTCCAAAAACTTCTGTAGAATAAAACAAAGAAAATTACAACTACAAGTCAAACAGAAAACCAGACACCTCAGTAACCAGAGAGGCTCTTGAGATCTAGAGTAGAGTTTCACAGTACGTTACTGACTTTACATTAATTATTAAGTCCACATGGAGTCGCATGATAAACCCGTGCACATAAAGATGTCTATCTTCACAAGAAACACTGGATTATTGTTACAGGGAACCCAAGAAAAGATCTCAGATTGTGTTTCAGTTTAGATCTTTAAATATTTTAAATCAAAGCTAATTAAACAGATTGATCAGGATTTTGTCTATTAAAAATCCAGGATTAGCTCAATTTAACACTTAAATTTAATTTGCTTTTTCATATGATGAAATAAGTAGAATATATACTCATATTTGTTATATAACAATAGTTAAAACCACTCAAGACTATACTTTCCTCATCATCTTTTTCTCTACTTTTAATAGATGTTCTGTTTCTCTACAAAAGTAAGAATGGGAGGCTTTTATTTTCTTAATTATAAGCATCTTTCTCGCATCCAACAAGATGCAAACAAACACATCTGCTTACCTGGTAAGCATCAAGTTGCTCGTCGGTGAAGATAGTTTGCTTATTTCCCATCTTTATCAAGTAATTTGCTGCTTGTACACTTTCAGAACAATAACTGTCCCAAGCCTTTCCTCAAAGAAAGGCATTTATGGGGTCTGCAGAGTCAACGTCTCTGCACGGGAAGAGTTGATGTTGCTGAAAATACCTTAAAAAGGTTGTTGATTCAGGAGATGGTTGCCATGACACCAAAAAATAAAGAAAGCAAAATGATAAAATACTGAAAAGAAAAAGTTTCCAGCTATGATGGAGCCTGTGGATGTTCCCTGTGACTCTGATGGGAACAAACTGATCTGCATCTTATACCAGGTGGTGTGTCCACAGGGGGCTGATGAACCAATCAGAGGACAGAGAAATAAATAAATAAGGAGGAACTAGAACCTAATGAAGGTGATGCCACTGCATCATGAGACACTTAGATAAAACGTATAAGTAATAGTGATTTAATAATAACAATAAAAATGTGGGCCTTTTACTTTATAATATTTTAGTCTGAGATATTGACAACAGCATATAGTATTTCCAAATAAATAAATCTTATTAAATCCACCACTGATGTGGAATTTTCTCATTCTTTTATTATTCCTATTTTGAATCTGACTGATTATATAACGGGTTATTTAATCTCTAATTGGTCCAGTGTTTATCTGTCATATTTTGATGGGATTGTGTAGAAATTAGTCAAATATATAGTTATAAGTTTATATGCCAATGTTACACTTTAAAAATGTAAATTTCACCAATATTTATATTTTATTTCGCTTTTCTTGTGTTTTATATTTATTTATTTGACTAGATAAATGAAATTGTAGAAAATGAGTAATCTTGTTCACATTTTTAAAAATAAAAGCACATTTTAAAAGCTTCTTTTATCAGTTTGTGCATTAAAACCCTCTAAATCAACACTAAAACCTGATTAAACCAAATAATCTGTTACACCTGCCCCCTTCCTCTAACCCCCGCCGGATTGCTGGGCCTGATGTCCGTCTCTAATCCACCTGCACCGCGGTACAATGAGCGTGTCCATCCCGCACCCCTGGATAGATTATAATTTCACACCTCATACATAACCTCTACACTTCTTTACACTGGCTAAACTGTCGCCATTTGTGACGTTTGGCAGCTTTGTTGTTAGAAAAGTTGTCCAGGATGGAGTCAAAGCGAGAGAAAGACCAGGGTAAGTTAATGATGGATAGCTTGTTGCTGTGCTAGCCGCTAGCAGCTCATGCTACTGGGATGAGTGGAAGCTAACGCTAGCAGCCTGTTGTTCGGGACACGTCTTGTGGACGTGTTGGTTTCATCACAACAAGGGGGAAATGGGGACACTGCTACATTTTTTTCTTTCAAAAAGCCCACCCACTTTCATCCGGCTGAATCATCCTCATGAATTCACCCAGCTGCTGCCATAGGAACGACGCTCATGGCTAACATGCAGGTAGCTAACAACGTTAGCCGACCGTGAAGAAACTTGACATCATCCCCCACTCAGGGCAGTGCAGGGCACATGTAGGTTATTTTTAGTGTCCCTACGGCTCCCACTCAGTGTGCTTTTCCCGTAGCGCTGCAGACCCAACAGTTTGCATTTAAGGGATTTAAATAAATCATAAAATGGATCATTTTGACATGGAGAAAAATAGATCCCAGCATCATTATCATGGGAATGATGGTGAAACATCCATTGTTATTCATGCTTGCTGTGGGAAATGTAACATCACACATCAATGCACAAATCTGTACATCTGTACTATTGGTGACTCAGGAGCTGACAGTGGAAATTATCTGTGCTCTAGCTGCTACTTTTTCTGCTATTAACAGAACAAACAGTGCTTCCAGCAGTTTCCTTCTTCCAGTGCTGACTCATAAATTAAGGGTACATGGCTGTACTGCATGCACAAGAATAGAAGTGACTTTCTTCTGCTCTTGTTGCTCTTGCAGATGCAGAATGTGAGAGGATCACTGCTGTGCTGCTCAAGTCGCGTACGGGAGAATTCGATTTGGAATCCATATTGTTTCTCAAACTGAGAGGCCTTGGTAAGATACAATTTTAGCATCTAAAGATGCCCATTTCATTTTTATGTATTTTTCTAATTCTGTGAATCTTTAGGGATACACGACCTTGGATGTATTGGGGAATGCATGAATTTGGAGAGGTTGGACCTTTCTGGGAACAATATAACAAATTTAGCTTCTCTAACGTCTCTTCGACTTCTTTCTGTGCTAAATTTGTCTGCTAATAAGATCTCCAATGTAGGTAAGGCTTTGTGGAGGAAAAAAGTCACATTAATGGTGTGTGGATATTACAACATCAAAAATATGTCCAGTTTTACTCTGAACTTTTTAATTGCTTTTGTGTTTTCAGAGCCTCTCCGGAGTTGTGAAAATTTACAGAACCTAAATATTGCTGGTAATATCATCTCCAGGTATGATCACACGTCTACTCCATCATGAACCAGTCAGTCCAATTATTAAAAAGTACTGAAAACTCATGATTTTTCATATACATTTAATTTGAGATTGTTAGTCATGTTTCCACTATAGGAGTTCCAGGAAATTTCTGGGAGGGGGGGTGGGGGCGACAGGGAAAATCAGCTGATTCTGTCCTCTCAGCTGTTGTCTCCATACAAAATCAGCCCTTTCAGGTCTTTACTAAGACGTCATCATATCGCGACCGTTTCAGCAGTGAGTGACATCACTGATCAGCACCAAAAGGTGTCCACAGACATTAATAGCATTAAAAGTTTATTCTGGCAAAGTATGCTGTATTGTGCGGCAGCAGTAGCTCAGGAGGTAGAGCGGGTTGACCAGTGATCTGAGGATTGCAGGTATGATCCCAGCTCCCACCAGCGGTATTCTGCTGTTGTGTCCTTGTGCAAGACACTTCATCCAGCTTGCCTGTGTTGGTGGTGGTCAGATGGGCCATGGCGCAAAATGGCAGCCTCGCCTCTGTCAGACCGCCCCAGGGTGGCTGTGGTTACACAGTAGCTTACCATCACCGGCAGTGTGTGAATAATGGAAAATGTTTTGAGTGCCTAGAAAAATGCTAGATAAATCTAATCCATTATTATTATTATTATTATTATTATTATTATTATTATTATTATAATTATTATTATTATTTGAATCCATTTTGGGGTACCAGGAGAGCAGCTGTGAGAAATAAAAAGTGGCATTCAATGACCAGAAGAAACGCCGTTTTTTTACGGTGCTCTGTAGGAGACCACAAAGCGCCAAGAATTATGGCATCGGGGGATTTACGCCACATTATTTGGCGTTGGGAGTTTAGAAACAGTGATTTTCAAGCGTCAACATAGCTTACTTTCTTTTCCTTCCATTTCTATTCACCAGAAACTTTTTCTAATTTTACAAACTCTGGTTGTTTACTTCATGTTATCAGTAGATGTAGCTAAAGAGATTCTATGCAGTTTTTGCTTGCTTTTAGCACCCCCTAGTGTCCGTTTAGTAGAATCAAAAGTAAAACTCCTTTCCTCGCTGTACGTTCGTCTTTTTAACACCTTAATCTAACAGCTGAAATGTCTCCTCAGCCTTCATTAGTGTCTACAGGAGCGGGTCATCACTAAATCAAACAAATCAGCTGTGTTCATGATCTAAAACATGCAGGAAACAATCTGTCCAACAGGGACGGCCCGCCACTCTGAAGTTGAAAGTGCGATAATCTGGCCACAGAGGGCGGTGGGGGTCTGAGTGATATTTCATTAACTCTGTAAAGGGTAATTTTAGCACATACTGGCTCAAGAAAATTATTTAAAAATATGAAAAAGTTGCATAGTATGGCTTTAACCACAAGTTCTACCCCGCGACTCCACCGGGCCATTTCTGAGTACATATCCTAGTTCAGGTACTCGGTTGGCTGAGTTTTTAATAGAAATATAGATACAAATAACAAATTTTACTTTGTCACAATGCTTTATATAAAATTGTCAATATTCAGATTACAATAAGACATATTTCTTTAACCTATTACCAGATTTATTCTGATAAAATCTCCTCGCACCTGTCTTGTTTTTTATTTTTTATTTTTACCAGTACTGACAACCTACACTGCCTCGTTTCTTTGAGAAAGCTGGAAAATATACGTCTGAAAGACAACACTTACAATTACAGTAACCCCGGTAAGTTTCAAAGACTTTTATTAAAAACTGATTTTAGATGAAAAGGCTCAATAAGTAATTTGACCTTTATCTTTTTGTTAGTCTGCAGGAACGCATCGTATCGCGCCACAGTGCTCGAGATGTTCCCTAACATCAAAGTGCTGGACGGTAAGAATTTTTATTTTATTTTATTTAGCATTTAACATTATAAATGTCAAATAGACCACTGTGTTGCATTAGTTGTACTTATTTTTTATTTGATCTGTTTTTATCCGTAGGAGAACGAGTTGTAGGACGAGGAAGCGACTTGTACCAGCTATGCAAAGACATCGATGACACTATTAAGGGTGAATGTTCATTTTCAACAGATATCCTTGTTATAAGAAGCTTTATTGTTAGAGTGAGATTATTATTATGATATAAATCACAAAATAACACGTTTACGTATTTAATTCAATTGTTTTCTGTAAATGATCAGCTGGTTCATACAAGAATGGACAACTTGTGGAACATACTGATTGTAAACCGTGGGTAGAGGATAGTTACTGGGAGATAAAGAGATCAAACAATGCCATCATCGAAGAAGCCTACAAACAGTTTAATGGTGAGAGGCTCTCTGTGTTTATACATGACATGACTAATTGAAAATACAGATTATGTTAATTTTATTGCTTTCTTCTACAGATGTTCTTCATGAATGCAGACTCCTCAACAACAGAGCCACTCATGTGATTTCTCAAACTGAAAGATCCATGAGCTTGAAAAAGCAGCCAAAGCAATATGCAATCTGAGTTGGGCTATTTTGGATTTTGTTTATAGTTGTCTTTTTTTTTTGCAATGTACCACGGCTCCATATACTGTAGCTTTTTGAAATAATAATGCTGTATCCAAATGCTTGATAATTGCCTGGCACACTCGCTGTGTTGCAGTGTATGAACTCTACTGTAACTGTATGTATCCTGTGCATCAGTTATCAGAATAAATATGTGTGTTTTGGAAACCTTTACCCATACTGGTACTCTTCAGTATGGTTCAGAGATGTCTTAACTTTGCACAATGTGCATATTTAAATGCTGTAGCCTGCAGTTTTACTAAGAGCTATGCTGCTTTTAAACATTTCTACATGTGGATTTTTTTCTGTTAGCATTGCTGACAGAGTCAGAGTAAATGTATACCATGCTGTATGCTTTTGTTGTGAGTTGTGTTTTAGCCAACAGTGACTGAATGATTGTTTTGGCTGTTTCTACTTGTTTTCTACCATAAAGTGTTTTAGTGAATGATTTATGGAAAATACAGCCTTTATGAAGCTATAATGGTGTTTTGTGTATTTATTTATTTTTTGACAAATGACATCAATTTTACTTTTAGTATATTCAGTATGGAGGACTCTACTTGCCAAAATAGACCATAAAAAAGAGGAAATAAAAATGTGAATAAATGTGGAAACATTCATTGAAAATAGATGAGTAAATAAGGAAATATATATATTTGGAAAAAAATACGTAATTATTTCCACGTTTGTTTATTTCAATATTTTTTATTTTAGTATTTTTTTATTGTCTATTTTGGCAGGGAGAGTTCATAATTCAGAGATGGAAAATGCAATATTATGTTTATTTGCACTAGATTATGTGATCTGGCGCCACCTTCTGGTAAAATTAAGCACTTGCACACAGCCTGAAGCTTGTTTCACTGTAAAATATGTGAAATTAGCCTAATTTTTAGATGATATGGACGACTTATGTCTCTTATTAATCCAGTGGAAACATAAGGTACATTTTTTATCCTTTTTTATTAAATCTTTTCAGAAACTAAAAAGTATAAATGAATCCTGGTTTATGTGTGGTTATAATTTATGAATATTTTTTTCTGTGAAGAATAATAAACTCAGACATGGGCAACAAATAAATAAAAACCCAAAGTAGCTTAGAATTTATCTGAATTGTTTTGAAAAATCTCAGCAAAAGGTTTGCAACAAATAATTTGATGTTATTGTCACTGCAGTCATCTCTGTAATGGATTAATAGGGGCTTTGGAAATTAACTCTGAGTGGAAACATCAGAGCTAAAGGTGTGGCCATATGTTGTTTTAGTTTATCCAACCCTGCCACTCACTTAATCGAAGTATGAGCTGTTCGGATTAAATTTGAACAGATTAATAGGTGATGAAGCGGGACATTGATGGACTGTTATTAATTTGTCCTGTCAGGTTCATGGAACTGTCCCAGATTTGCAAGGAAAGGACACTGGCCTATTTTAGGGGAGTTATTAGTTTGTAATATACACACAGGCTGATGTGTTCCTAAAGTTTACTAAACATATAGTATTTTGTGAAAATCTCTCAGATTTTCAAATCTGTGCAGCAATGTGACATGTGGATCAGTTGGCTGCATGTCTTCAGTCCTGCTGATCAGTGTCGGTGCTGCACTGGGTTCTTTTGTTGCATTTCCTGCTTTAAAATAGCAGAAATAGAATTTGCTTGGGCAATAATGTCCTTTTTGCACTAAAATAAACACAAATGCATGAGCAAAAGTAGCTCAAAACCTCATGTCTGCACATAATCAGATTATCCAAAAAAGAAGTGAAACAAGACTAAATGAAAAGTGAGACCAGCTCTATCAAACTATTTATGGATCAAAATTAGGCTGCTAAATTCTCTCCTTATATAAGAGCAACACTAGCTGTCTTACATAACATCCAAGTTATTCGCCCACTGCACTGCCCTTCAAATAAAACTAAAGCAACCACGCCAGGAACTAGGTCAAGACATGTGAGAAGCAGAAATGACACGCGCCAGCAGCCCCTTCTGGTCTTTTCTAGACTCGCGCGCCGGCTACCAACGGAACTTCCGGTTTGTGTTCTCAGAGTTCTCCAGAAAGTTCGAAACATCGGTGCGGCTATAAGAGCGCCTTGTGCTCCTCCTGCAAGCCCGTTAGTCATCGTCTCTCGCTCAAACCCCAGAACAAGTGAGTAACCACACAGCGTTTAAACCCTTTGTTTATTAAAAGCGTCCCGTTTTTTTAAGCGTAATAGTAGATAATGTTTATTTTATTCAGCACGTGCCGGTTGTCAGAGCGTTCCTTTAATGTTACCAGTTAGAGGCAAGACCCCTTGGTAAATATAAGCCTAATTCATACAATTTGTGTTATTTCTAATTATTATTTCACAGGTTTGCCAAAATGGTTCGTGAAACCGGCTACTACGACCTCTTGGGTGTTATCCCAACCGCGTCGAGTGACGAAATCAAAAAAGCCTACAGAAAACTCGCACTGAAGTATCACCCCGACAAGAATCCAAACGAAGGAGAAAAGGTAAGCGACAAGTGGTCGTGAATCCAGTATTTATTCTGTAAACGGTGTTTTATGCCCATTAGTGAACTGGTGGAAACGGAATGTACCATTTAAACTCGCTGCTCGGGAACTTTCTGGAACCACTGACCCCGCAGCTGCTCTGTTCATGCATGGAGCTGCTGCACACTGCTGACCTGTTCTATTAATACAACTCAGCTAAAACATATTTATCCATTAACTTTTAGCTTTTTATAGTTTAAATAATATTAGGGTGGTTCTAGTGTATACTTGTATGCCTTTTTTATAACGACCTATTGTTTGTTTGTTCTGTTTTTACAGTTTAAACTCATCTCCCAGGCATATGAGGTGTTATCTGATGCAAAGAAGAGAGACTTGTATGACCAAGGAGGGGAACAAGCCATCAAGGAGGGGGGCATGAGCTCAGGATCTTCTCCTATGGACATATTTGACATGTTCTTTGGAGGTGGAGGACGCATGCAGCGGGAAAGGAGAGGTATGATAGCTTTAGCTTAGGAGGGATAGTTCAGATCTTTTGAAGTTTATTTGTGTGAAAATGTTTCAAACCATTAAATATCTGCTGTAGATGGCATTTGGAACAACCTCTGTTTAAATGGCATTTAGTGTCTTTTACACAGAAACTTAGTTAAAAAGATCTAAAATGTTCCCTTTAATCTAGGTGCTTTAGTTTTGATTATATGTATTTATTTTTTTGTAGGGAAGAATGTTGTTCATCAGCTTGGTGTCACACTGGAAGAGACGTACAACGGTTCAACAAGGAAGCTTGGGCTTCAAAAGAATGTCATTTGTGAGAAATGTGATGGTAGGTACTGAAGATTTAAGTTAACAAAATAAAAGCTCTCATTATGAGTTCTGTAGAATCGAGAATGAGCTTGTCTTATTTTATTCACAGGGTACGGTGGTAAAAAGGGTACCTTGGAGAAGTGCTCCACTTGCAAAGGAAGAGGGGTGCAAGTCAAGGTGCAACAGATTGGACCAGGTATGATCCAGCAGATCCAGTCCATGTGCTCAAACTGTCAGGGACAGGGTGAAAAGTTCAGCTCGAAGGACCGCTGCAAGAACTGCAATGGACTCAAAGTCGAACGCAAGAAGAAAATTCTTGAAGTTCATATTGACAAAGGTAAGAACCCATGACCTAAAATATTCAGGAGGATTGATAACCAAAAGAAGAGACGGTCAGCTAAATATAGATTTTTTTTATCAGGTATGAAAGATGGGCAGAAAATCACATTTCACGGAGAGGGCGATCAGGAACCTGGACTGGAGCCTGGAGATGTTGTTATTGTTCTGGATCAGAGGGAACACCCAGTTTTCCAAAGACAGGAAAACAATCTAACGATGAAGATGGAGATTAGGCTTGTAGAAGCCCTGTGTGGTTTCAGAAAGACAATTCAGACATTAGACAACAGAACACTTATCGTCAGCACACAGCCAGGTACGTATCACTGAATATGAACTGGTGTTTTAATTTTAAATATAAAAAAACCCCAGATTTACTAACATCTGCGGGTATAACAGGTGAAGTTATCAAACACAACGACATCAAGTGCATCCAGAATGAAGGCATGCCGCTATACAGGGAGCCTTTTGAAAAGGGAGATCTGATCATCCAGTTCCAGGTAAGATTTTAGCACAAATCTTTTCATTTGTGATGTTAAGTGAAATCTCTCAGATGTTAACGGCCTGATTTGTGTTTCAGGTGGAGTTCCCAGAAAAGGACTGGCTTCCAGAGCATCTCATGTACCAGCTGGAGAGACTGCTTCCTTCCAGAGATGACGTGATGATTACTGATGACATGGAGGAGGTGGATCTATGTGAGGTGGATGTCGACTCACAACAAAAACACTACAGCAGCAGGGAAGCTTATGAGGAAGATGAAGAGGGCCCAAGAGGGGGAGTGCAATGTCAGACGCAGTGATTGTAGAAGATCCTGGTCCAAATAGTTTTTAAACCACCTTTTTTTGTTCTGTCTTCTTAAAAGGCCTGACTAATGCCTTGAAAATGTCATCTTTGTATTTACAGAGTTTAAAGGATGCCATTCTTTCCTTTTGTTTTTACATGTTGGACACAAATGTGCACATGGAGATGTGTGCTCTATATGCTAAGCTGTACTTTTGTGTTGCAGTAGTTTTTCATGTACACACTTTTCATTGATGGCACAAATGTTTCTGTTCCAAAGCTGTTAAGCTTAAAGGACATTTTCTGAATGCTTTCTGTGAAGGTATTGTGTTTTAATTGTTTTGGGTCTTTCATTAAAATACAAGAAACTGTGACTTTCACCTACCATCATTTTCTTTTTCTTTATTTCAACTTGTGTCACCTGCAGCACCTTCCAACCTTAAACTTGGAAAGAAGGGATAGAAGATATCCTACCTTTTATATTTTAGCACAATTGGCAGTTTTGCCTTGCTTTTAGCACCCCCTAGTGTTCCATTGGTGAAAGCAAAATCTCGATGTGCGGTCGTCTTTTTAACGCCTTAATCTAACTGCTGAAATGTCTCCTCAGCCTTCATTAGTGTCTACAGGAGCAGTTCATCACTAAATCAAACAAATCAGCTGTGTTCATGATCTAAAACATGCTGGAAGCAGACTGCAGTGGCAGGCATGTCAGCTCCACTTAAATCCAACAGGGACCAGACCGGCACTCTGAAGTTGCAAGTGTGGTATTCTGAGTGACATTTCATGAACCCTTTTAGCACATACCGTACTGGCTCTAGAAAATGATTTAAAAGTATAAAAAAGTTGCATACCGGTAGTATGGCTTTAACTAGCATAATTATTCGGGTCTCAGAATTTGGTAGGTGACGGTGGTGATAGCATTTTACTTTAAATCACTTTTAATACTTAACACTTGGTTCTTTCCTTAACACAGATCAAGAGTTGTTTTACCTTTTTCTTGCTGACATTTCGATTGCAAACTGCGATCTTCCTCAGAGCTACGTCGCTGTTGGCTCTCAGTTTGCAATCGAAACGTCAGCAAGAAAAAGGTAAAAACAACTCTTGATCTGTGTTAAGGAAAGAACCAAGTGATAATAGTTAGAACACACAGAATGAACGCTCAAAATACTTTTAATACTTGTAACGATGCATCTTTTAATGGTAATAAACACAAGTAGATATAAAGACATTTAGTTTATCCCAATTTATCTTACAATAGTATTTTTCCTAGCTTAAGGTTATTTTAAAAAAAATGTATTCTATTTAAATTGTTATTCTTTATTTTTCTTCATTTTTTAATAGATTGTCAAAATAGCTTTTTCTTTTTGAAACTACAATACCCACAATGCAGAGCAAACATCTGACGTCACCCATATCCGGCACCGGTCCGCTGCGCTGCTCTGATTCGGCAGCTCGACAGCTGGGGATTTCACAGCCGAACTCAGCCGGTTCAGAACGGCCTTTTGGAACCGGAGGGTTGGAGTTTAATAGTTTGTTTAAATGGCGAAAACGTACGACTACCTGTTCAAGCTGTTGCTGATCGGAGATAGCGGCGTCGGGAAGACATGTCTGCTGTTCAGATTCAGCGAGGACTCCTTCAACACCACCTTCATATCCACAATAGGTGAGTAACCCCGCAGACGCCCCAAGGAGAACGAAACATTTACTCAATACAACCTTTTACTGAGGCTTACAGCTGACTCTGTGTGTAGTAATACCAGCTGTTATTGTTTATCACTGGAATCCGTTATTTGTTAAAGGGCTGCAGCTAAACCAGACAAAGGGACAAATGATCGTCATAGCTCACATCCATCAGTTAGATTTAAGACAGTCTCTTATGAATATCAGTGCTAATGTGTTATAATACATCTGTAATGTGTAATTTCAGGTATTTCCGATATATTTTGACTCTATATGTGTGTTAAACAAGACATGAACGTGAGGTTAAGGGTGATCAGTGGTGCAAAACGTGATCTGACTCTTTCACAAATGCAGGGATTGACTTCAAGATCAGAACAATTGAGCTGGAAGGAAAGAGAGTTAAACTCCAAATTTGGTGAGTGACATTTGAGTGGATTTTACCTTTTCAAAAAGAAAAGTGAAACTGATAAATCTGGTCTATGAAAGAAAAAAGACTTCCTGTCTGAACCCTCATCTGTTTGATGCGTTCAGGGACACAGCAGGCCAGGAGAGGTTTCGCACCATCACTACAGCTTACTACAGAGGAGCAATGGTAATTCCCTCTCCTGCTTCGTCACTTCTGACCTACTTTACCCTATCACAGCAGGACTCAGGGTTTCTGTCTGTTTCTCTCCTCTTGCAGGGTATCATGCTGGTCTATGACATCTGCAACGACAAGTCCTTCGACAACATTAAAAACTGGATTAGAAATATTGAAGAGGTAACGCGCTTTGGTAAATTTGCTAAAATGTTTAACGTTATTAGTTTTTAAATAACATTTTAAAACGAGTCTTAATGTTTCCCAGCATGCCTCATCGGACGTGGAGAAGGTGATACTTGGGAACAAATGTGACATGACTGATAGGAGGCAGGTGTCTAAAGACAGGGGTGAAAAGGTGAGCCTTTGCAGTTGCTGAAAACTGATCCAAAGCTGATTTCTAACTTGCACTGAGTGACGTTTTTCTCTTAATCTCCTTTAGCTGGCTATTGATTATGGAGTGAAGTTCTTGGAGACCAGTGCAAAGTCTGGCCTAAATGTAGAAGAGGTGACACAAAAGTTAATTATCTAAAAAAATATCAGAATTAATCATTTACTGTAAATGATTTCTTTTTTTTATCTTCCTTTAGGCTTTTTATACTATGGCAAGAGACATATTGCACAATCTTTGCTCAAAAACAGTAAGTAGTGCAGATAAGTGATTTTAATAAAGCTTTATTTGTAACACTGACTTACCATAATTCCTTTCCGTGTTAGACTGACAGCAGTGGTGACGGATCAGGGAAACCTGTCAAGATCACAGATAAAAAATCAAAGAGAATCAAATTCTTCAAGTGTTCACTCCTCTAAGCTTCAATCTTCTGAGGATCGACGCCCGTCGGGTTTCCTGGCCGCCTGAGCAACAGCTCTGCTCATCATCAAAGGGCCTTCTAACGCCACCTGAGGTCACTGGGTCATGTGTGGCTGAGCCGTACCTCCGATCTGCTGAACAGAAGCTGGGAAACGATGCAAAAGACTTGCAGCAGTGGTTTGCAGCTCGCCCTGCAGTGCCCGCTTGCAGCGGGCAGCAATCCTGCTGACATTTATACCATGAGGATATATCATTTGCACACTTGTCTTACTCTTTCATATTGTAGCATCATTTTATAAACACTGCCTATTGCCAGATTTTCTATTATGATGCTGAATACATCCAAGTCTCAGCATTGATTGTATTTGTGTGTATGTAAGTTTTTCTTTATTATGCCTATGACTTTCAGTTGCACTGACATCATTTTGACCTCAAAATATCTGCAGTTTTACAAAACAAACAAAAAAAAAACAGCAGGGTTTTTTATTTGAAATTATATTTATACAAGTTTCTGTATTAAAATGAAACTGTGAAAGGATCATTCAGTAGAATGCACTGAAAACATACTGTTACACGATTGTATCTGCATGAAAGTTGTAAGGAAACCCTTCATGGGTCATTAAGCACACTGTATTAGAAAAGAAAATGTTTACAGAAAGTATTTAAAAATGTGGTAACACTTTACAGTAAGGGTGCATTTATTAACGTTACTTAGTGCATTATTAAGCATTAATAAACAAAGGGTCCCTTTTTTTAACGTTCCCGATATTATTAAGTGTCCTTAAGGTTAGGACAAAGGGCCAGGGGGGTGTCTGCTTAGTAATGCATTACATAATATGGTTAAGTAGTTGTTAATACTTTATTAATGATTAATAAGTAACGTTAATAAAGGGACCCTTATTGTAAAGTGTTACCAAAAATGGCAACCATATATAGAATGATAGTGTTTTTCCTGTTCATGCATGCATTTGTTATTTTCTCCATTCATTAATTTTCCTTCACATTTCAAACATAAACTGAAGGAAAGCTGTAATATGGTTTATAATCTCTCTTGTATGTTACCAGTGGAAAGTAGCAAAAGTAAAGAAATTTCATCTTTAAAACAGAGTTTATTTTGTTTATTTTCTTCTATGGAGTCCTGAAAATGATGATGTTCTTATTGATTTCCTGTTTCTTGTTCTATGCATCATCTTCAGACTTCCCCGCCTCCATCCTCCTCCTCTCATCCCGTCCATTAGCAGCTGATGGTCGGCCGACTCCAGTGAGGTCCCTCTCACTGCTGCAGGCTCTCGGCTCATCTGGTAACACCAAGGGCTTTGCCTTTCTGTCGCTAGCATTGCAGCTCTGTGACCTTTGAGATCGTAAATACTTGTCATCAACCACAGTCAGATAATCAGTGGCGTCTGAGGGGTTCCTCTTGGCCTTTGTTCTTAATTGGTCTTCCCCTTGTTCTGTTTCCAGTGGCTCTTCTTTACCTCCTGAAGGAGTTGCGTCAGTATGATTCAGTCCTTTAGGTGTGCGAGGCTGAAACTGCTCTGCAAGAGTTTTAACTGATGTTGCTTTAGGCATGGGACCTAAAGCACTGGGTTGGATAATGTGCTCCGGATTTGCTGGCCACCGATTTTGAGTCAGCGTCTCATCACTTGCCTCAGCTGGGTTGTAGATGAGGCCACTCATAGCTCTCTTCTTAGTGATAGGAGACATCTGGCTTTGGCCTTCCCCTGGAAGAACTCTCAGAGATTTCACCCTTCTTGGAGAACAGGAGGTTGCTAGAAGTGTTACCTCCCTCGTAGGCTCAGCAGTTTCCAGTTTTTTGGAGGGGTGGACCGTGATCGTGCTCATGGCTCGTCTCTTTGTCAAAGGAGACGTTGCTTGGTCTTCAGCCGGGAAGTACTTCAATGACTTAGTCCTTTTAGGAGATAAAGGTTTTAGCCTGTTTGTATCGATGAGTTTATCTAGCAGCATTGTACTGCCTTGCCTTATGTTGGCTAAGGTCTCTTGACTTGATGCTCCAGACGCCGGCTTTTGCTCACATGGAGATATGAGAATATCCACGCATGAACCGGGTCGTGATCGCTCCAAACCACAAACCTCTAAGGTCTGACCACCTTCCTTGGTATAGAGGGCGCAAGTACTAGACGCTTGGCGCAAACTCCGCTGTCCCTCAAGGCCGGATTTCTCATCGGAGTCTTTCTGCTTGGATGCAAACTCTTCCACATCCATGTGGAAGCGGTAGAGACTGTAACCATCGGCACTGTTGATGCTGCCTTGGCGATGCAGAGAGGAAGGGTCACACACAGAGGAGTTTCGTGAAAAGGTTCGGGTCAGCTCCGTTCGGTCCACCCCAGCGAGCTTTTCCAGGGCCACCGCCATACGTCCGTGGATCTCCTCCAGCTGGGCCAGACGCAGGTCAACTGTCTGCAGGGAGGCCTTCATGGTGTTCTCCCTCTCATTTACCTCCTCCAGACGCATTGACATGTTCTCAACCCTACCAAGAACACAAGAACACATCAAAACAGCGTTCGGCACTTGGAATAATTAGCTACAGCTGCATTTTACCTCTCTGATGTAACCTTGATGCGTTCGTCACTCGAGGACTGTTGCTCATCCTCTTTTTCACGGAAATATTCCTCTACACATTGTTCTTCAAACTCATAAAGGTTCTTCAGCTCCTCTGGATTAAGCCTGAGCTCTGGAGGAAACATTTGAGACTCGATGTTAGCATTACTTTTAGTCATCTAGACTGAAGCCAGTCTAATGAATTCAGAAACATGAATTCAGCAACACTGACTAAGGCCTCGGTCCTTCTCGTCCAGCTCCCCCTCCTGCCTTTTCTTCAGGCAGTGCCGGAACAGCCTGTTGAACAGGATGTAGAGATGGCTGAGGATGATGAGAGGTGGAGGCAGAATTGGACGGTCGTGGAACGTCATGATCAGCTGATATCTTTGAAACTTCCACACCTGGTTGGAAATGGACTTGACTTCGAAGAAGGTGTTGCTGTGGGAAGAGAAATACAAAACCACTGAGTTCAAACCAAAGCAGTAGCTGCTTCATCATTAACTGCAGACGTTGGAACGTTGTCATACTTAAAGACCGCAATGAGCAGGTTGACCAGAAGGATGTTTGCCACGAGAAGATAACAAGCCATAATAGCAGGTGTGAGCCATGCTCCGGGGATACACGGAGGAAGTCTCTTCCCATCTTCGTCATAGAGATGTTCTCCACATGGAGCTGTGTGGGAAACAGGTGATGACTGTGGTTTTTCTCGCAAACATTTAAAACAAATGGATCAAAACGGATGTCTTTGACCTAAAGAGTACTTACGGTTTATTTCCATGGCATAGACTTATAAAGTCCCAGGAAAGCACAGACCCACAGAAACGCAGAGAAAGCATTAACAACAACACACATGGTCTTTTTTTTGTTTTGTTCATCGCACAGTTCTGTCCAGGTGAAGTTTATGCTGATCAAAAAATAGGTTTGAAAACTAATTTTCAGCACTTTTGATGCTTTGCAAAATAATGCAAATTTCACCGTTTTGAAATTTGATTTGCATTCGTTTCTACCAAATATTGATTTAAACGATTAGAAAATCATTACAATCTGTTTTATTTACATTTACTTGAAATAGCGTATTCTACGTTAGCTAAAAATAGATCATGACGTAACGTCGCAATGCATTGTGGGATGTAGCCCTAGACAAACAAGCGTGTATTTTTCATGGGTGCCTATAGGTTACCTAAGAGTAAAAATAAGAACTTAGAGAAAATGTTACTTGAGCACTGTGAGTAATGAGTAACTGAGCAAACGTTTGAATTTTGTGTCTGCCGGGATGTTTTTATCGACGTCCAAGCGCTCTGTGTTTTTTCAATTGGTAAATGCGGTTTGTTTGTCTAGCGTTAGCTCCCAGCAGCACTAGCGCAGTGATGTCAACTGCAGAACACGCTATTCCATGAGTAATTGTATTAGCTTTTAATTTTTTTGCTTTTCTTTCTGCATTTATTTCTATATCTTCTCTTTCACAGAACAAAGATTAACAGGACAATAAAACTTAAAGGCAGATGATCATAACTTTGAACATTAAAGATGCCCATTCAGTTTCTGTGCAACATCATCACAGATGCACAGTAAGCCGTTACAAATCTACCAGCAGAGGGAGACAAAATACTAAGATTACAGGATTGCAAATGTTCCAGAATTGAAGAAATGTGAATTAAATAAGCGCTGATCATCTGCCCAGAATCAGGAAACAGAATCTTACTATGAATTCTAGTCTTACGGTCTATCGAGTCTGCAAAAACCTCCCCATAGATCATCCAGTAGGGCATGTAAAAAATGTTTCGGGCCAGGCGCCACGTTGGCTCCTCGTCTGGGTGAAGGATGGCTTGTCGAGCCACGCCAAAGCTCATCAGTACCACCAGCATGATCACCACAAAGTACATCATGTCAATCATCTGAAGCAAAAGAAACATTTGAGCTCAGTAAACACTTTTGAAAAATCTGTTATGACCTTTTCTCAGGACTTAAAGTCTATTACCATTTTTCCTATCATCATCACATATGGTCCCAGGTACTTGTTGACTCCAAAGATGTCCAAAACACGGATGTACCAGAAGATAATATCTATACAGTAGATGACTCTGCCGTAGCCCATGTACGGTTCAGGGTGCAGCCGTAGCATCAGCCCCAGGATGAAGGTGGAAATGGCAACCAGGTCTGTGATGTTCCAGTAGTCCTCCATCCACACACTTATCTTCTGCTTTAGCTTTCCTGGTTCTGACATCAGAATCTGGACACCAGGACGTGTGGGTCAAGATGAGTTCAACGTGAGTGTGAACACTGAGAAATTTCAAGGAGACTGGATCATATACCTGTCTGACTTTTTCAGTTCCAAGCGTGAGGATGTACGCAATCACGGTCCATTCTTGGATGGATGGCCACCTCTCCATTTTCACCAGGATTATATAATTATACAACATCAAATAACCCAGATAGGAAATCTAGCGTAGAAATGAGGTTAAAATGAAATTAGAAATTGTTTTTGTAAAAGTTTAGTTTTTTTGAAGCTGTTGGAGACTTACAGTGTTGAACCAGAACTTGGTGAAGGGTGCATCGTAAAACTCAAAGAACCTTCTCCCAACGGGAACTTTACGAACACTAGCGCTGCCTTCTTCCTCATCCCCCTTTCGAGAAGTTGCATCAGTGTTCGGATCCTGCAACATCAACGCAAAGTTTCAGCTTGCAATCGCTCATGTTAATCTTCTCAATGTCTGAACGTGAAGGTGTGAACCAGGACCTTGCTGGACTTTGCGTCGTCATCCTTTTCTTTCCCCTCCTCTTTGTCTCCAGGTCCTTGATAGGAAGCATCATCTCCGATGCGGAAATCCAACAGCAGGATCAAAGGAGGGAAAATTATTCCCAGAATAACCTAAAGAAAATATCAGAATGCATAATGATCATCGGGTTTATTAGCTATTTTTATAGGGTTAGGGTTAATGGCTGAGACATGAAGGTTGTCCACCTTGAGGCCTGGGTTTTTCCCAATCCGTAAGCAGCCCATCCACATGTCTGTGAGCAACATCTGGCTGCAGGTGTGAGCGATGAAATCTCGCTGTTTTGCAGCCACAGCCAGCTTCAGACAGGTGGAGTTGCTCCAGTTGACCAGCTCGTATGTTAACAGCTTCATGGCCACTTGTTCATCATGCTTGTAGGACTGGTCCAACAGCTCGTAAGCCAGCTGTCCAAACTCTCTTTAGGGAAGACCCAATGAAAGAAACACTTTTAATGACGCTCTAAGATGCTGAGATGCTAAAGGTTGTCGTGTGTCTTTTATGAGACCATGTTACTGACTTGGAGTTGTTCTCCAGGTCTTGGGAGATGTCGTCCACCAGCTCGCTCTCAGAACACTCATGGGCCATGGCCTTGTACAGTTTACAAGCCACCAAGGCCTTAGCCATGGCCTCCTCTCCTCGCTGCCACAGGAAGAGCGCCATCTTTTGGCGCTTCAGCAGCACCGCCCACAGCATCAGCTCATGGAAGGGATACTTGAATCGACACACCTCAGGGTCATCCGCGTCAATTTCCACCTCTTCTTCTTTCTTCTTTTTGGGCTTTTTCTTACCTTTTTGCCTTGGTTCATCATCCTAACAGAACAGTCTTATTAAATAACTAATGGAATTCTATGCCGTGGCTGTTTTTAAAATCTATATTTTGCTTACCTCCATTCCCAGGAGCTTCAAGGCTTTTGGCTGCAAGAAGAAAATTATATATAAAATCAAATGTAATCCAATTTTCTGAAAAAGCCTTTTTCTTGATCCATGCATACCCTTTTTAGTCCATACAGGTTGTTGTACAGGTTGCGGAAAGCCTTTCGTGTGTAGTTGCTCCTGTAAGCTCCTCCCATGAGGTACTCCAGAACCAGACCAATATCAATCAAAGTGATCTGATAATCAGGAGGAAGGTTTCCCTGCAGACATTGGTTTCGGTATGATATAAAAGCTAAAAGAGACTGAAATGATAGATTATAAACGTGGATTTGTTCGAATTCTCTTTCACCTTTTTGACATCTCTCACTATGACATGCAGCGTATTCGCAGGGCCAAGTTTCTGAAACAGGAAATGAGAGAAGAAGGTTTGTGCTGCACGGTATTCTCACAGATCTTAGACCCAACGTATTGTTTGTGTTACTCACTGTGTTGTATAATTCCTCAAGACGGGGAATGGTGAGGAAATGATGAATGTTGACTCCATTTTCAAGCAGCAGTTTGACAAAGTCCACTCGGTCCAGCACCAGAGCATCCATCATAGCCTGCTCCAGAGAATTCACCTGAGAGAAGATACAATATGAAACTAAACGTTTCATTTTCCTCTAAATGTTTCTTTACGTCTCGCTCTTACCCAACGGATCAGCTCCAGCTTCCTTGGATCAGTTTCTTCTGGAGGTTCAGGTTTTGCCTTTCCCTTCCCTTTTCCTTTTTTGGCCCGGACCTTGTTGCGAGAAGCGCTGACTGGACTCTTGGTTTTTTCCTGAAATGTGAACGTCGTGGTGTTGGCGATGGCTCCGGCAGGCTGAGCAGAGGAAAATCAAAGAAGTTTGCAGCTATGTGTAAACTTGTGATGGTGAAACATTTGGATGAACTGGTTAATGCGTGAGGACCACTCACTGGTAAGTTGTGCCCGTAAACAAAAATGTGATTACGAGCGATATCCACTCTGTTCCAGGCCAGGGCCAAGCTGAGCTGATCTGCTGCTGATGCGTTTGTGCCTGATTTAAAACCAAACAACACACAAATCAATAAATGAAACTGACACGATCAAACTTTAGGTTCATCCTGCTCTGTCATAATTAAAATAGCTGACAAAATCTCCCAAGTTACTAAATAACAGAAACAAAAAAGGAACTGAAACATAAAAAATGATGTTTATAACAACACTGATAATTGAAACGTCTTGCATCCAGTTTCTGTCACTTGTTTCTGCCTGAAGGCTTTTTGAAGATTTGGGTCAGAAACCATTTTTATCTGTTCTTTTCCTTTTTAAAGGTGTGGAACACTGAAAAACTATTTTTTTAATTATTATCTCTAATTATAATCAGTCACTGAGTTTTTCATGCAGGCTGAACATGAAAATAGTCTCCTACACCTATCTCCTGCTTTAGCTTCTGATAGAAAATAGATGGTGAAACTCTAGGATTTGAAAATCCTGACAAATCTACGTCAAACTGTCACTTAACATTCATGGACTCACCCATCTTGACTCACGACGGGGATGGCTGTTGTTGGTTTAGCGTCCAGGAAACAGCAGAGAACGTCTCGGCTAGTAAAAGCTAACCGTTAGCATTAGCAACTCCACCACATGGCAGAACTCCTCCAGGTTATTTGTGGAGATAAAACATCAACGTTGGAGTCAGTGGTAGAGTCGTGTTGCTGTTATCCAATCTGAGGCGAGATGTCCAAATATCAGGAAACAAGACTCCAAATCCTGCCGTCTGAAGCTACTTTCTCCTCTGGCTGACTTGTTGATTCATCTGAGCTTTCCCCCCCCCAAGAACAACTTACAAGGCACTCAGCCCTTCTAGACCACTGCAAATGTATTGATTAAACGAGTGTTCAACACCTTTAACTGTCTATTCATAGTTATATTTGCACTTTGGGTCCAAATATGTGAAAAATATTCTCTAAAATGCTTATTGCATGAACAAAAACACGTCAAAAAGGCTCTGCATTCCCAAATAACTCAGCACACTAAACGTTATCCAAATAAGACGGCCCTCTCTGTAAGTGTCTTGCATATTTATGCTTTTCTTTCAGTAGTAATGTTTTCCCCATAATACAATTCTGTACAAATTCAAACCACTTTGAGTGAATTTGTTAAGTCTTTTTAAAGATGTTTTATGAATTCAGATAACATTTCTGACTGTCTCAATCACCGGTTCTATCTAAACTGTTATATAAAGAAACTATTAGCCCCTCAAAGTATTAAAGAAAACTCTAACTTTATTGGTTATTTCATTTTTTGTGTAAAAGGTGAATCAAACCCATCAAATAACATTCTACAGATCAAAAATGGTGTTAAAGTATAAGATTTACATTTTAGATGTTGTTCAGAATCTTTGGAGATTTTATATATAAAAAAATCACTCAACCTCACACATCTGCATTTGCTTTACTTAAAAAGATCGCTTTTGAACTTAAAACTGCAATGGTAGCAAATCTAATCACGTGTTTAAATGTTTAAATCTGCCTACACATTATTTTATTTTCAGTGCATGACAGTACCTTTTAACAAAGCAGTAAGAATGGCCATTTCTATATCTTGTTGCCCCTCAGATCCCATTCGAAACACAGTAATCTGCAGGAAAGAAAATCATATTGAAAAGGAAAAAAATGTGTCTGAGGTTTGTGGGCAGCAGCCATCGTGGCATTAATGAATGATGAATGAATGAAGTGAGGGATCATGTGGCCAGAGTGCGTCCCGTCATCCTGCAGCCAGGCTTGCTGCTCTGTGGTTGTGACCTTATGAGCACAAACCACCATTTTCTGAGTGATAACTCCTGCTTTGTTATAAACTTTATCAAATTAAGCTGCGCTGATGCTTCTGTCACATGTCTAACCGTGATGGATTGAATTAGTCCTGCATGACTTTGTGGCAGAACGCCTGAGATTCCCCAACTGGCCTCAGGGTTTGATAACAATGAGCATCCCACATCTGTTTAGACACTAAAACCGTTGTGACCTTTTCAGATCGCTGTAAACAGATAGTTTTAAACCAAAAAACGAGTCATGCAACAGTGCATGAATCAGGAAAAAGAGCTTTTTAAAGGGTTTAAGTGGTGTGATCTTTGAAAGAGAAATCTGTGGCTCATCTGGGTCTGTTGGAGCTTTACGTGGGGCACAGAGTTCACGGTGAAGTGATTGCACTTTGCAGAGTGAAAACCAGGAGAAAGCGACCTGTTCGGGGATTATGGAGACAGATGTGTGCCTTCTGTGAACACATGAGGCGAGAGTGAGCCCTGATCTTTCTCATTTAAATGAATGTGGCATGGAGATTATACAAAGTGGGTATGACCAAGTACTTATCACATCACTTGTTGATGGATCTGCTCAAGATGAGCAATCCCTGATGCTATTTGTGGTTTTCTGCAAACACTTTGGAGGGAAAAACATCCAGATTTGGGATTAATCTGCTATGGGACTCTTAGGATCAGTGCTGAGCTTTATTGTTTACATAAAAGTGAGAAGTTTAACACCGTGGACTCAGAGGGATGCAGACATGAACACAAAAGGCAAACAGGTAGATGGATTATGTTTGTTCTGGGTGTAAATGGAGGGAGACACAGATGAGTGGAATGAATGACGAAGGAGACGAGATGCTTCACAACTCAAAAGTGTTTTATTGGTTTGCATGGGCACATCATTATCACCGTTACTCACCAGTTCCCTTTTTTTCATGCACTCCATTACCATGAGCAGAATCTGCTGAGACTGGCTTTTACTATAATTAAACGTCTTCTGAATGGTGACTAAAAGTTGGTCTCTGACGTCATCGCTTACCAGGCTGAAGGAGAAAAACGATGTTTCAGGTTCAGAGCAGTACCACAGGGGAGTAACAGATGAGTCATCTAAAATATTACCCTCCGTCCTCGGAGAACTTGTGTGCGAAGGAGATGATGTCAGAAGCGCGTCCGCTACCATCGCACACTACCACTGGGATGGGAGGCTCGTCCCTTAAGCTGTCCAGGGTGATGGAGATGACGTTTGGACCTCCCTCCACGATCAGACACACGAGAGGAACCCCCTGACCCAGACCTGAAGGAGACAGGTGGACAGATTTCTCCAGCTGATGGTTTTAGCACTAAACTCTCACCTCGTTTCAGCAAAAGAGAACAAAACGGCAGGAAGGGTGAGGTGAAGTCAGTGGTGACAGCTGAGCATCCCTTTGCTGTCCCTGCCTTATCCAAGCTCCAGGCATAGGATGACAAAGGGAAGCCCACGGGTCACAGAGGACCTCTCCATCCAGTCATCCTGTAAGGTTCTGGCTCATGTCATTCAGGACCTGCAGAGCAGCTGAGTGACTTACGAGTGTTAATCTTCTGCAGAGAGATGTGCTTCTCCAGGAGTCGGCGGAGTTTGACCTCGGAGCCGTACTTCCCACAGGTTCCGTTGTCGGTCAGGATGAAGTGAGAGTGGCTGCTGTTGAGCACTGCCAGCTTGCTCAGAGGGTTCGCCATCGCTTGGTAGGGTCTGGTCACCTACAAAACACAGAAACAGGAATGATCAAGAGGGACTAACAACAGGAAATCACAAAACTTCAACAATCACGCTGCTGCTCTTACATCTTTTCCAATAAGATCCTCTTTGTTCTCCAAGATCCCCCATGGAGCGATTCCTATCGCGCAGACCTTCCCTCGTGATTTGCAGGAGTGATCCTTTAAGGCGTCTCCAACGTGACGGATCACCCCTGCATTGTGATCAGCAAACCACATCAGTGTGAACAATAACTCTTTCAGAATCCTCACGAGGCGTCATCATGAGACACACTTTGGCAACCGCACGTAAAAATCCCCTCAGAAGCAATTTGTGGTGATTTATTTTCCAGCTAAGGCTCTAATTATAGAGCTTAAACCTGCAACAATGGGTCAGAAAAGGAAATTGCAAAATAGAGGACTTATGTAACGGCAAATTTAGAGCAGAGGCAATCTTCTAATGTCACAGGCTGGCTTCGTTAGGAAGTGTAAGCGTCCCCACCTGTGTTGACTCCACCCGTGAAGATCCACGCTCCTGTGGTGACAGCTGCTTTGATTAGGCCTTTGCCAAACACCTGCTTGAGTTTGGGCTGGAGGTCAAAGTTCTGGAGACCTCCGTGCACAGAGATGAGCAGGGTGGGGAGCTCCAGCTGCCAGTCCTTCACCATCAGATGCAGGAGGTTGTCCGGCTTGGTGTCGTATGAAACCCGAATGTACTGAGAAGGAAACGAGTTTATGGTCACCTGGTTCCTTAAAGTGAAAGACAGCTTTTAGTAGCTCACCATGGCCTTGTTGATGAACCCTCCTCCCTGGAACTCAATGATCCCGTAGGAGTCCGTTGGGTACGTCCTGGTGTGCTTCACCACACTCCATTTATCATTTGGAGCCTCGATCTGCACCAGGGGGGAGGCCTCTGATATGGAGTTGGCTCCAGGAGGGATGGCGACGTGCTGCGTTACCAGCTGACCACAGGAGCATCTGCAGGAGAACAATCACACAGGTTCACGTCTAAATGTGAATCAAAACCACTTCTTTAGTTTTCACTCTGAAAAGAGTAAAAACTGCAGTCCAAGCTGAAAATGACCCCTGTCCAAAGCTGTCATGAGCAAGAGTTCATTAAACAAGTGAATTAATGATGTTTTTTTAATGTGTTAAAATTGTAATTCCAGCTAAATCTGAGGATTACCTGGTTGGATCCTTGCTGGGGAATATGTGAACACATTCTCTTTTCAGAAGTGTCCTCTCGATCCAGGCTTTGTGTGCCTGCAGAGGCAGAACGTTCCAGAGATGTTAGAAGTAAAAAGGTCGAAAACTGCATCTGGAAATCCTCTCGGCTGCAGTCGTGGATTAAAAACTGAAAAGTGTTCTAGAGGAGAATTTTAGCATCTGGGTGATAAATAGAAATAAATACATCTCGACTTTTAGTTTGATAAGGGGAAAGGTCCACAGAGAAATAAAATGTGCTGTTTGATCTTTTCCAGATCAGAACTAAAACACCCTCAACTGAAGCTGTGCAATTAAAACCGCATCATCTGAAATAAAGCTTTCCAGCAAACAAAAGCAGAAATGAAACGTTTAATTCAGTTAAAAAGTCTCTCTTTGAGCTTTAAACCACCAATCTTCCAGGTTTATTCCTCTCAGACGCTCCAAACGGCTCAGAAAAGACACAAACCACCTCAAACCGTTTGATTTAAACAAAAATAGACAGAAAAGGTTATTTAACTGATCACAGATCTTTTATATTTTGGAGTACATCAATGTATAAATGATCTGCTTCTATAATTCCTTGCTGTTTTATGTTGCAGGAACGTTTTGTTAAAAAAACATTTTAATTTTCAATTGCTAATTTTATTTTTATTATTTTATTTGTAATATTTTTTGTGGAATATGTTGCCATCCTGTTTTTATTTTGGACCCTTTACTATTTCCCCCCAGCAGCTCTCTGTCTCTGTTTTCTCTCTTGCATCACTGAGCACCCAGAACTCCTGCAGTGCTGCCTGCTCAGATTTACCTCATCCCAATTCCCTTTCCAGGGTCTAGAATCCACCCCATTAGGTAGCAGTCGACCGTTTCTTATAAAAAATGCAAAGATTAGTTTACAAAATAGTTGCATTTGTAGCATAAACTCACACTCAGTCCTCTGCTGGAGCTTCAGTCTCATTTCTGCTGCTGCAGCATCTTCAGACTCTAAAAACTGAAGGAACTTCTGCAGAGTGCTGCTCCTCTCCTCTCCCAGTCAAGCGCTCCCATCCGAATCCCACAACACATGAAACTTCTTCACTTTATGAGGGCCGGTTAATATGATGAGCATGTGAGCAGGGTCTTTGTTCGCCCAAGTCTCATGACTCCAGTTCAAGGTAATCCTTTTGGGAGTCCCATGACCCTTTCTGCATGCCCACAGGGTATTTTCATCCTCCGCTTGAACGAGGCACAATAAATCCACTTTGATAACTGGCCCCTAATCTCCCAATTTGTTCAAACTTCTCTTTTTTTTTCTTTCTTTCTTTGTTTCCACCTCTTGTGAGAGGAGACGGAGCAGACCGAGCGTCCTAAACCTGAAAGTACCACTGCCATGTCCGTCAGAAGCTCACCCACTATTTTATAAAAAAAAGCAACTTTCACCCCCCCTCCTCTGCTATCTACTTTGATTTCAACCTCATTTGCATAATTGAGAGAATTGGGATGTAGGCATTCTTTTGTAAGGCGCCTTGTTAAAAAAAAAGGACTGGTGTCCAGTCGGGGGGGAGGAGGAGGCCAGTCAGTGCTAATTGTAGTTAATCTCTATTTTCCACCCCCTCGTTTTCAGGCAGAAAAGGAAAAACCTCTGCAGAACAGCTACTATATATTCTCCTAAACTTCTTTATTTAGTCTTAATGTTTGCAATGTTACTTAGAGTTGCATCTGCAGAAAATAAACGAAAAACTGTTGAGTCAGATTAAAATAAGACGATGAAAAACCAAAAATAAGACGTTTTTTTGTTTGAAAAGGTCAAGATTTTCAATGTCTTAAAGGTGAAGTTAGACTGGTTTTACTGGTTTTATATTCTAATAGAAAATGATGGAAGGATGGGGTTAAAAGGCTCAAAGTAGAGGAAACTTTCCTTGTGTGAGAGATTTCATAAGTGCTCCTTTTATGGCGAAAAGGGTCCGTCTGAGCTGCACTGATAACTGAAAAAGACACAGCAGGTTGGTGGCAGAGTGGGAAAACCTTAATGTTCTTCAGCGTTCCCTCTTTTTGTTCTGCTCAGATGAAATGAAATTAAAAACTGCACGTATACAGCTCAACATAGCTGGAACAAGCAAAAAAGCACATTTCCAGAAGGGTTTGGCCAGCGTGACGCATTTATTTTAGCACACTTAAACTCATTAACCACAGCAATTAAAACCAAAATCCAGCGTTTAGAAGCACTTAGCAACAAAGACCCTGGAGAATTAGGCGCCCAGGGATCAGATTGTGTCACACCAAGAAAATTACCGAGGTTTAAGGCGAGCCTCGGAACAAAAAACATTTATTTCCAAATGTGTAGGCTTTTCTGAGAAAATAATCAGTGGAGACAAAAAAACGTTTTGTGCAAGATTTAGAGGAATAAGTGCTTGCTTGTTGAAGAACAAACTGATGCAAGCCGCAGTTCATTAGCTGCATGGATGAAATTATGTTTGAAGATGTTACAAGACATGAAACTCCAGTTGTTTTTCATGTTTCAGAAGAAAAACACGTCCAGAAAAGCAGATCCAGTCATTCTGCTTTAGAAAAACGTACAAATCACACGGTTCTGATCTCCTGACCCAATCTGTTCCACTCCACATATCATCTAAGTATTCTGATCATTCCTTTAAATCCAGATGTTTAGCTAGAGCGGCCTTTACTCTCTACTGTAGCAGCAACTGTGTGAAATGTTTAATAAAAGCCTCACTGGACCAAATGTTAGTGGAGGAAGAGATTTTATGGTTCTGTAAAAAATGTGATGTCACTGGGGTCAAAGATAAAAACAACTAAAGCTCAAATTTTATAATGAAAGTTGTTTTTATTACAGCTTAATAACAAAAAGACAAAACCTCAGTTTCCTAAAATATATATAAAACTGCATTTTACCCGTTTTACTTGAAGGACGATGTTTGCTTGATAAACTCAAGTTTTAACCTTTGCAGAGGCAAATATACATTAACTGTGAAGCTGGGCCCTTTTAGTCGGCCTTGTTTGTAAATGTGCTCATTGTCCTCCTTTAGTTTGAAAATCCAGTTAGCCATCACGAGTCCAACATGTCACCGATTATCCCCGAGAGTCGAGCGAGTCATAAGACGTGTTTTAATGCTGCTGTTTTCCTGTTTTGCCTCCAGAGAAAAGCCTGACTGAGACAAACTGAATTAAATCAATTTTTTATTTGTTAATGTTTATTTTTTGTTATAAAAGACAAATTTTGACCTTGGAAAAAAGTTTTGATTGTGTCTTTTTGAGCAAATCATTCTCAAACATGGGGAGAATATGTATTTGCACTTTCATCAGTAAGGGTATTTATAAGTGGCCTATTGACAAAATTTCCACCACATGTCAACATCAACTCAAGTATTCAATTCATGCAAAGACATCTAAACATTTAAGTCCATAAATTGAGTGAACGTGTAATAAAGTGAAAAGACACAGGGAAAATGTATTAACCACATGAAGATAACAAGGTGCAAAATGGCATAGAAAGCCAGGAGATCACCTGAAATCTGTCAGAATTGAGAGAGAAGCCCCGCCCCTATCAGTACTGATATCAGCTGCTTTAGTCCTGATTGATGGCCTATAAAGGCTCCTCATTACCCAGGAGGCACACAGGAAAGACTTCATGATGGTAAAAGCAAAGAACTTCCCCAAGATCTTCATAATCTTATTGAAAAACACTCTGATGGGAATGGTTATAGGTGCATTTCCAGAATGCTGAATGTTCCTGTGAGCACTGTGGGGGCCATTATCCAGAAATGGAAGGAGCATCAGTTCATCATAAACCGGTCACGATCAGGTGCTCCACGTAAGATTCCTGTCTGAGGAGTCCAAAGAATAACCAGGAGAGTTCTCCAAGAGCCACTCAGGCAGAACTTCAGGAAGACCTTGCATCTGCAGGTTGTTTTAAAGAAAACTATAAACAATGCACTGAACCACCATGGCATCCATGCACACTCACCACGCAAGACTCCACAGCTGAACAAAAATCATGCTGAAGCTCGGTTAAAGTTTGCAAAACAGCATTTGGAGAATTATTTGCCTAAATCCTTTCATTTGACTTCAAAATAACCTGATTTGTGTCACATGGAAATCAAAATGAGTCACTTCCAGCAAGTTTTCTCCGTCCATTTTTATCTCATTCCCATTAAATTACATCTTTTATACTGAATTATAGGTTTGGTGGAATAGCTTTTGTACCCGTTCCAGCTTCCTGTTGCATGAGTTAAAGAGCGCTAACCTTTTGTTTTCCAGAGCTTTCTTCACACAAAGGAGTCTGCTGTGCTTCAGCCTGAAGCAGAAACTCAGTTTTAGGACCGAAGCCTAAAGCTTATTTTTTTTAGGATCATTGGCCCTCACCTGACCTCAGCCTGATGCTTTCACCACAGTCATATGAGCCAGCAGACTGAAAATCATTGTGTTTGTTAATCACATTTCTGCAGGCTCTGATGTTTTTGTAATTTCCTGTAAAAAAAGAAAAACACTTTATGATATTTTTTATTAAAAATTTCAGCTCAGATGTTCCCGACCCATCAGAGGCTTTCACACCATTTGTGTTCTAGTTGTTTTTGATCAAATATGGAGGTGAACACGTTCCTAATTTCATTAATGGCGACAGGGTAATGACTGCATGTGCTCCCTGGTGCAGAACCTTGGCTAATGCTTTCCACGTGCACCACTTCTATCCTCATTGTTCTTGTCTCCATTTCTAGATTACTCTAAAACTAATTACTATGCATAAGGGGAAAAAACCCTCTCCATAACACGAAGCACTGTATAAAATGTTTATGCTAAGTGATTGAATATAGAAGATTAAACCCATGATTAAAGATTGTGCAAAAAAACTAAATGTGCACTAAAAAAATCAACATTAAACTCTAAAAATCTAATACAATCATATAAATAATATAGATTCATTAGTAAGTATTTTGAGTTGAATGAGAGAAAGTTGGTTTAGCACTAATTAAATATATATATACATTAAAATGCTTTTTTGTGCAACTTTAAAAATAGAATGAAGGAAAATCCTCCTCTGTTCACAAAAACCAAAGTAAAAGTAAAGCTCATCTGTCTGAATGTTCACTCTCGTTCCAGGGTTTTTAACTGATTTTTTTATTTTTTATTTTTTATTTAACCTTTATTTAACCAGGAAATGTCCCATTGAGATTCAAAACCTCTTTTCCAAGGGAGTCCTGTTTGTTGTGAAAACATTAAAACATAGCATCACTTATTCTTTTAATAACATGTTAACTGAAAGCAGAGTTTAGAACGAGCCTCTGAGCTGTTTTGACTGTGAGGAGCCATCACGTAGGATTAAAGTTCTGTAAACACTCAGCTTTGAACACCACTTTACTGAGACTCTAAAGGGTTTGAGAGAACACTCGGGAACACGACCAGCTCTCCTGAGAGGTTCAGGGAGATGCTAAAAAGGCTGGTTGGTTCAGACTGTAGATTTCTAACAGAAGTTTTAGTGTCTATATAAACCTAATCATGTCAGATTCTACTGATCTGCTCTGTGGTGTACCCCAAGGCTCTGTTTTGGGTCCACTCCTGTTTTTACTATATATACACCCTCTTGGACAGATAATTGATTCTTTTCATGGTGTCTCTTATCACCTATATGCAGGTGACATTCAGCTGTACTGCTCCTTTAAGGATTCTGAGTTCTATAAACTGTCTGAACTACTAGAGTGTCTATCAGCGATCACTAGTTGGCTAGAAGATAACTTCCTTCAGTTAAACTCTGAAAAGACTGAATGTCAGATCATTGCACCTGAGAGCATGGCTCCTCTGATTAGTCAACAACTTGGTCATTTAGCTTCTGCTGTCAAGTCAAACATGAGAAATTTGGGTGTTGTCTTTGACTAATCAATGTCTCTTGAAGGCCACTCAAAAACGCTGGTCAGAAACTGTTTTTATCACTTGAGAAATATCTCCAAACTGCGAAGGTTGGTGTCAAAACATGAACTTGAAATGGTTCTCCATGCCTTTATCTCCTCCCGTCTAGATTACTGTAACACACTTTTCACATGTTTTAACAAAAAAGCCCTTGACCGCCTTCAGTTGGTCCAGAACTCTGCAGCGAGGCTCCTAACTGGAGCAAACAGAAGAGCTCACATCACTCCTATTCTGATGTCTCTGCACTGGTTACCCATTAACTTTAGAATTAAATTTAGGGTCCTTACTATAACATACAGGGCTCTACATGGCCAAGCTCCTCCTTATGTTACTGAACTGTTAAAGCCTTATGCTCCAACCCGAGCCCTCAGGTCCACAAACCAGAACCTCCTAGAAGTTCCAAAGACCAGATATAAAAGTCGAGGTGATCGCTCTTTCCAGGCTGTTGCACCCCGACTTTGGAATGAACTTCCTTTATCCTTACGTGTTATTGACAGTCTGGACACCTTTAGAAAGCAGCTGAAGACCCTTTTATTTAAATCTGCTTTTACTTAAATCTTATGTTTTTTTTAATCTGTAAAATGACTTTTTAATTATTTTTCTGCTGTTTTTGTAGTTTGACTTATGATCATTTTATCATTTTATGACTTTACCCTTTTATTCAAAACTTCTAAGTCTTTTGTGTTTTCTGATTTTAATGATCTTTTTTATATCTTCTAGTTTTGTTTTTATGATCATTTTATGACTTTATGATTTGTTGCTCTTTGTGAAGCACTTTGTGATTTTTCTTTCAGTGATAAGTGCTATATAAATAATAAATTTGACTTTCTTCTCTAAAAAGACTCAGGCAATGTTGGAATGACCATGTCACCTGTGTGCTCGCTAGGTACAAAATAAAACTGACGTTTGATTTACTTTCTGAGATTGAGAACTAAAACACTTCAGGATGAAGTTTAAAAGAAAACAACATCTGCAGGCTTCTTCTTACCTTCTGTGAGCCAGATGTGCTGCGTTTAAGAGAGGATCGTTTAAACGTGCCGGCCTGGGCTTTAGCATCCATGCTGAAGACTCAAATCGAGAAAAGGATCCTCAGAGAGCAGCAAAAATTTAAAAAGCTACAAGAGTCAGTTCATGGCAGCAACACCTGAACTCAATACCTGAAATATGAGAGCCATTAGCTCAGCATCAGCCTAAGTTTGATTGCTTCTCTCTCCTCTTTGCAGCTTACACCCGACTGACACGAAAAAGATCCCATCCAGGGAGATAAATCACTCGATGACACACTTGACACATAGAGCCCTTTTCCTCTACCGGGCATCCCATAATCAGGCTTAATGCAGCCAGCTCTTGAAGCCTGGGAGTCTAATGGATAGAGATTTAATAAATGGTTATTGGAGGTAAATCTGCTTTGGCTCATCAACAACCCTAAAACATTGCTCAGAGAGGCCTTGCAAGCAAAAGGTAGCTGGCAGAGAGCCGAAGGTCGACCCATCAGATGAGATGTTTATGAAGGGGGAAACAGTTGAGTCCCAGCTGGGGGGACCAAAAACACAGATAACACACAGGTAGACATGCTTTAAATCTGCTCAAGGCAAGAGTTTCATTTCCCTTTAGGGAACATTTCCACTCAGTAAATGAAATTTACATAGATAATGCATTTCCCTAAGGCTGGCATTTAGAGGTGAGCTGAAATATTTCAGTTTATCACACCCAGGTTTGCTTCTCGGCTGAGCAAAGTGAGCACGAGTGATTCCATCTCCTTGTGAAGATAAAGAAACATCTAAACTACCTTTTCCCGTCAGTTTCAGCTGTTAAATTAGAAATCCAGCACCTCCCTCTGCTGGAGACGTAAGGAAAAATCTTAAAACAAGTGGAAGTTGTAGTAAATGTCTCTAGTTAATAACCATTTAAACCATAAGTTAAGAAAATCACCTGATAATAATGTCTTGATTCGAGCCACGAGAGACGACTGTACCTGCTGCTGCCTGCAAACGTCCTCCTCTTGCAGCCATGTGTGCAGTCGTCTGCCCCTCTGAATGGATAATGCGTAATTTCTCCTAGTAAGCAGCAGGCGCAAATGAGCTTTATTATCTGTTGGTGGCTTTGCAACGATCAGTGAGGAGATTATTAGTCTCCAGGAGAAGGTGGAGGACTGAGCTGAGCACAAGAGATACTGAAAGAAAAGGAATTGTTGCTGATACATGTAGATTTGTAGGAGTGGATGCTTTGTTGAATCAAGGATTGTACATAAAAAACAGATTATTGTGTTTAAAGTAGGAAGTAAAAAACTACTGAGATGAAAGGAGAAAGCTTGCTTGTGTGTCAGAATGTGTGAATTAAAATGACGTTTGCAACAATCTCATTAATGAAGCATCTAGTTTATGGTGTTTTTCAGGCTGTTTTTGCTAAAGATGCACCGATTTCTGATTCTCATCCAACTCTGACCTAGCGTGGCAAATATAGCCTGGTTCCACACGCAACTGAACAGCGCTAGGACCAATCAGAGCAAAGAACAACATGACATACTCACTGCTACAGATGTCAGTCAATGGATCAGACCACCATACACCGTTGAAGAAGAAGCAAATACATCTATTAAGTACCTCAATGTCAAAGCTGTTTCAAACGAGCGCCCTTTCTGAGCCGACGCCATCTTTGTAGTTTTTCTCTGTGGCATCTCTAGCGTTACGCCTGCCCAACAAACATAGAGGGTTGTGATTGGCAAGACAGAAAACAGTTCAGTCCAATGGTAGACAGCTAGACCGACCTGCAGAGCAAAAATCTCTTGCTACTTCTACGGTTGGTCTAGATTTCTAGGCTAACCTGCAGATTCTGATTTATCTTCATGAACTAAAATTAACGGAATCCATTTGATTTTTTACAAGGTGAACGTAAACTGAAAAAAGGATTAAACCAGGAAAAATGTTGATTTTTTTATTGGCCGTTTCCAATCACCAGCCTATTGTTCCTTCTGAGACTCTAAAGGTTGTTTTAATGCACACATTTTCTTCTGCAGAGTTTGCACGATGTGAAAAATATATGCAAGACTTAGAAAACTATTCAATTCTACACGATCAACTAAACAAAATAAAGCTTATTGCAAATTTTACATCATATGCAACACTAAACAGAATCTCTTAAAGATTTAATCCATCAGGTCTCCTGCTGCGTTTTTATAGATCATAAATGTTCAACTCTTAATTAGCTCTGAGTGAAATAAATTAAAGCGAATCACAGTTTTACACCAATAACAACGAACACTTTGTATTTCCTACCACTAGAGGGCGCCCCTGTATGACTCTTGTGACAGAACAAAGGTCAAACTAGAGACTTGAGTGATTGTGATAAATGTTTGTGCTTTTTCTGATTATTCTTCTCAGGAGCTGCGTAGTCTCAAAGGTCAGGACCATAAGATGCAATCTACGGAGGAAACTCTGCTCTAGTTTCCTACATTTGACGTTTAACACAAGTCTCCTGCCCTCTTTTCCTTTCATCAAGCTCAATTTGCCTTCACGTGTTTTTATTTGACGATGTGTAAGTGCCTGTGTGACTAACCTTATCGCTTCAACCGCATGGCGTGGAGCCAGCGGCTGGAGGGGCGGTTTGGCTGAAAACACTTCCACATGTGATTGAAAGAAATGAGATCCCATTCAGGGAGGAGGACGTGATTCTTTGTGTGACTTCAATTGGAAGGCCTTCTTTGTTCCTGAGAAGTGCTTACTGGCACAGCCTCTGGCGAGGAAACCCAAACATTTAAATATACAGTGTGCGTGTGTGTGTGTGTGTGTGTGTGTGTGTGGGAGGGGTGTCTTTAACAAACAAAGACATTTGCTTCTAGTTTTGTTTGTGTGCCTGCAGGTTTTCTTATCCAGGTTAATCAGCAGTGACCGGCACATTCAAAGCAGCAAGAGTCGTGTCTTCCTGACCTGGTGATCAGCCAATGTTTGTCCCGGTCGCTACGGAAACAGACAACACACTCACCTGAGACCTCAGCGTTTCAGGTGTGCTCGGTCCCTGTTCAGCGCTGCAGAAGAGAACAAACATCTGCTCCTAACATTCAAAGTGGGACAAACACTGCAGAACGTGAGAGCATGCATCACAAAGACGTGTTCTCTAAATGTGCTGATGTATATATTTTTGTTTCAACAGACCAGACTTGAACTTGAGGGAAGGAAATGATGTTTAGTGGTTTGCTACAAGTGGGTCATGTTCGGACATGTTCCCTCCGTGTGCTCTTTGTGTTACACCCTCAGTTCCTCTTTCAATAGCAGCTTATACAACCAAAAGTCACATTTTTGAGCTTTTCCTTCATCGAATCCCGCACTCACATCAATTAAAAATCCATTTCTCTTATGGCTCTTTCCCTCCTGATTGGTGTTAAAATGCTTCTTTGCTACTTTTTACATCAATTTGCACAAAGGCATGTTGGCCACACCCACAAACATAAAAAAGAAGCTAGCTAATTATGAGGGAATGTTGGTTTTGGCAAGGCTTTGGATTGAATGTCAATGTGAGGTGGCACTTTGTTAGATTTCATGAAACTCAATCATTTTGTGCAGATTTAACAAATAATATGTTGTGAAATGAATCACAGAAGCTTTAGAAGGGGTTCTGTCTGGGTTACAGCGTCCCCAGAGGTGCAACGTCACAGTCCAAAACTTTAAAACTTAAAAAAACTCTAATACAGAATTTTTTAAACATAATAACAAAGATGTTGCTGGCAGTGTAGAGTAGGACAGAAATAAAAATAACTCATCTTCTCTTGTTTGCCTTTGAGTCGCTGCTGGTGCAGCTAGCAGTTACAGGAAGAACAGTTCCCATGAGGCCTTCATGTAGAAAATGTGGCAAATTTTTATTCTATTTTACAAATGTATAACAATAACGAAAAGATCAGAAACTTTATTTCAAATACGGTTTCCAAACTTTAAGTTTGTGGCAATCTGAGTTTTGTGCTGAAATTCAGCGCTGATGCAGTTTTGGTCCATAAGCACAGGCTGTTAAACGCACACTATGCAACTTTTTCATATGTTTAAATCATGTTCTTGAGCCAGTTTGTGCTAAAATGACCCTTTACAGGGTTAATGAAATCTCACTCAGACCCCCACCACCCTCTGTGGCCAGAATACCGCACTTGCAACTTCAGAGTGGCGGTCTGGTCTCTGTTGGACTTACTAAAGTGGAGCTGACATGTCTGGTACTGCCGTCTGCTTCCAGCATGTTTCCTGCATGTTTTAGATCATGAACACAGCTGATTTGGGGGTGCTAAAAGCAAGCCAAAACTGCATAGTATCCCTTTAAAACAGATAAATGTTTTAAAAATGTTTATTTTAGGACAAAATTGTTGTATATTTGTTTTTATAACCATGTTTTGTTGCATTTATTTTACTTTTTATAGTAACTAAATAGAACCCAAAGCCTATAGACGCTAAAGATGAACCATAAAATGTGACTAAACACTGGAGAAAATGTGACCCATATTCTTTTTTAGTGCTGATAATTTACTACAATTTATTATTTAAGTCAAAGAAAACAATAAACAATTATCCAAGCAAGTCCAGGGACTTGATAATTAAGTAAATGTACGAGATATTTTAACGTTTTAAAACTGTTTGCAGATCTGCTTCTACAAAAATCACAACTTTGCTCTGATTCATTTATTGAGCAAAAATAAAATTACAAGGAAATTTTAATATTTAGCATTTTTTGTTACGAAATTAAGAATTTTGTGGCCCACAAGTACTTTAATCCTCACACGTGGCAGCAGATTTGGACGCCACTGAGCCGTCGCTACTGTGGACACCCCCAATGTGCTTTTACAGCCGAGTGACTGCGAGTGCAACAACAAAAACTATTTTATTTATTCTATTACTTATTTTTTCATATAAAGCAGTTCAGAGCTCTTTTTAGTGTTTGGGTCTTTTGATAAAAGCTCAATGTTTTTATCCAATCGGTTGAAAAATTATATCCAACTTAAGTCAATTATTTTATGAAATGCTTAGGAAGACACAACATATCAGAATCATCATTATTTTTAATATCATTATTATTAAAAAGCATTAAAGCATGCAAATCTAACCCAGACATACAAATTAAATCATGTTATCACAAAATAAAATCACTTTAAAATTTGTTGTAAAAAGCTTTAAAATTACAATTATTCAAACCTTTTAGTAAAACGTGTTTTTCTTATCTGATTTCCTCCTGGTGGTTACCTTTTTGCTTTGACTCAACTTGCTACTGTTAGACTGTTTTTGACACTTTCCCAGACTTCATTCACCCCACTGGCTGTTGATTAGTGAAAGTCGCGCACACAGACTGGTTAACCCGTCCTAAAAGTATAAAAACAGACTCAAAGTGCACGATTTTCTGGTGCGATGAAGCTAACATCTAATCTAATCATCTCGTCTCATGGCAGTAGTCGCTGTCAGCACAAAGTGGATTTTAGGGAAGTATAGATGGGAGGTGCTGCAGACTTCAGGCCTGTTTTTAGCTGGGACTTTGCAGCCTGGTGCACACTCACTCATCTGACTGCTTCTGCTTGCAGACTGGCTCATTTTATCACTACAGCAAGTCAACTTTTGTTCCCTCGGGAAAAATGCTTTCCACGAATCCTGTATTTCATCCTATAGCCAACATATTTAACTCTATTTAACTATAGGAACATGCTGGCATAAGGAATTTCCAGGATAGCCCACACAGAGGCTAACAGGGAATCCAGATGCTGCAGCGGGATTGTAAAACAGCAACTCTCTTCTAACTCCTAGGACGTTTCTCCAACCGCTGAATTCATTTCACAATCAGGCCTCTGACAGAACTGAGCAGTGGCTCAATGCTTTGATCATAACAGCTTCACAAATTCACATGCCTGTGTGTGCAGCGTATGTGTGCAGCGTCTGTACTTTCCCAGGGAGCGGTGAAGCAGAAGAGAGGTTGTTGAGTCCTTTGCTCAGCTGCGTAAACTTCCACAACCGGCTCACGGGCCAACATTCAAACAACCAGAACGGAGATTCACTCTCAAAAACTCTTATTTCTCTGACCTTCTAAGGGAATAACACGGATTTGGTGAAGAAAAAAAAGAGTTGAGCTGCCCCGCAACAACACTCTAGGGATGCAGGATGGGAACAGACAGCTGGAGGAGCAAAACTGCTGATCAAAACATTTGCACGAGGAACTGAAGCCAGGCCACGCATGATCCTTTGCGTCAGACTGCGATCACATTTTAGCAGACGTAAACGAGTGTCAGAACTGAAAAGAAGAAGCAAAAATCAATCATTTTTTTGTTTGGTTTTCTTGTCAGAGGAGGAGCTGGGATTACTGAGCATTAAGACGGGTCAATATTTACAGGCTGCTGCCCTGAAGCTGAGGTGGCCTGTTTATAACCCACACCAACGTTCCGGGTATCCGTGTGGCGTGAAAGCAGCATGAGCTCCGACTGTTCTGCTCCAGTCTCAACTAACATCCGAGCGCCAAGACGTGCTGACATTTTTACATCCAATATTTATTACAGAGCAACGCCCATGGGTGCACGTGGTGAAAACGTGTGAAATTACTCAATAACAAACAGCTGCATCTGAAAATTTCCTCTACTAATTACCTGATAAATCAAAACCAAATGAGTCAGAGGGGTGACAGATTATTTTTCTGCAGAGATTGGAGCAAACATAGAAGCAATGAGATTGCAGATTAAACACTAATTTGATCTCAGCTGCATAAAACATAGTTTTGGAGAAAGACAGTTAACCACAATGCATCACTTTAGACCTGATTAGGTTTAGTGTCTTGTTGTTTAGCTAAACCCTCCCAGAGTTACCACAGGGATCAATTAGGTGTGCCACCCCAAGCTTTTTACCGGGCCCCATTTGCATGGGCCCCCCTGTGAAACTTTTCTGTGGGCACCCCTGTCAGCCAGGTCAGTTTAGCACATTTTGCAATGAAACAACTCAATATTTCTATTTTCTGAGGAGATCTGCTTCTGTCAAAGGTGCCACGTGAAAATAAACACGTGTTAACTTGATCAGAGGTAAAGAGATGCTCTCGCCTCCTCGCTGATCGACCAGGTTGTGTTACAGGGCACAAAAGCTCGAGTCAAAGCAAGCTGACGTGCACCTGTCTAATCCTGCTGATCATAGCAGCGTGGTCATTATCCGCAGGCTCGTGCCAGTGACTGTAATTAGAACTGCCCTGGTTGATCTGAAACACAGATGGTAGTGGTGAGACCAGGCAAACAGCAGTAAAGTAATTGGTTGAGGGAGTGGGAGCGGACAAATCAATAAAAACCTGCACAAGCTGAGGCTAAACGTGCTAAAGTGTTGGTAACAAGCTGCTGTCATTTTGTTTATGTATGTAATTTTTACCACAAATAGACTTTAATTGTAGACGTGCCTTTGTGGATCTGAACTTAATCTTGGGGGTTTGAGACGATCAGATAAGACCACAAACAGCTGAGTCACATAAAGTCATGCCCACGTGATGTCACCTCGTGCATGTTGTGCATTCACAGCCACTGAGCTGCAGCAGGGTGCAGGAGTCTACAGATTCTTCTTAACTATGATGCAAAACAACTAATCCATCATGTTGGGTTTTGTCAGGAACAAAAGGTCATTTCTCACAAGAAGAGTTCAATAAGAAGAGTTTAGACTTCACTCAGCAGGTTATTTCTATGTTCAGCCCTAGAAATGAGCATTTTAACTAACACAATGTATGATATCCCTTTAATTTGCAGGTCTGATGGGAAAATAGTGCAAAAATCCTCAAAATTTACAAAAAAATGTGTTGATTTAAACCTTTGTTGTTTCATTTCTTTTCTTGTCCTGATCTGAAACTGTTTTTCTTTAAGGACAGGAGCCTGGAGTTGCTTTGAAGTCATGCAGAAAAGAAGAAAGGTCAGGTTTAACTAAAACACTAACTGGGTGAGACATCGTTTCAGTCTGTTAGTTAGATTTTTGTGAATCCTGATAATTAAAGACAAATAAACCCCTCCAGTGGGCTGCTGGAGCTGTTCCACTCCCGCTGACCCACATTCAGCTTGCCATGTCAGCCTCAGAGTCAGAGCCTGGGCACGGATTCTCCAGACGGGAGACTCCCAGTGAGCATAGCAACAGAGACTCCCCCCTCCCTCCCTTCCGTCCTTCCCCTCTCAGCTCCTTCTGGCTGGAGCGATGCGGGCCAGGCTCTACGCGCTCAGCTCCAGCCTCACTTGGCTTCAGGACTAGGAAGAGGGGGAAGGGACCGGATTAACATATGGTTTATTGTGCATTGAAGTTCTCTTCAGGTCTGAGCGCGAAAGTCTCGCTGGGCTTGGAGTTTGTGTGCCCAACTTTTGCGCAAAAAGTCACTCCATTAAACTTTTACGCACCCAACTTGTTGCCTTCTAGCAGCGTTTCTTAATAACAGTGGTGATCACATCGGCTGCAGACAGCTGGTGGAGAATGATGACTACCTATTTGCTTTGGAGGAGAATGTGCTGTTGGCACACTTTGGGACGGCGTTGCGTGCCAAGCAGAGCTGTCCGCCACGGTTTGGTGACGCAACGGGAACTATTAATATCTAAGGAACGGGATGTTCTAGTTTCAGCTTGGTTTGGGGTCATTCGAGGATAAACTCTGTCACAGCTGAAGGTTTAATCTACCTTTTTTTTTTTTTGGAGACTCCCCTTCTTCACGCATGTGGTGGGTTGGTTCATGCACCGAGCTGCTGCAGCTGCGGGGGTTTCTGGGGTTTGTGCGCAGCCTGCAACACGCTGCGTGGAACCGCGCCCACATGTGAACCCAGTGACACCAGAGCAGATTCTGGTCAGAGAGGGGCGAAAACAGCGGTGTGATGTAAGAAGCGCCACTGTGGAAATCGTTTGTTTTGAAATCCAGCCTCGCTGCTTTCCGTTTGAACTTTCACCGCACAGTCTGGAGGGGGGGTTCTTTGTTTAAGCCTGAGATGCATTTATGTTTTATCTTTGTACAAGTTGTAAAATTCAAACTTCTGCAGAACAAAAGGTCAACAATAAAGCTGGAGAGGATAAACAAGCACCAGATGTTTAATTAATATACAAACTTTTTATTGAAATATTGTTTTAATTATCAAAATGGTTGCAGTGAAAATAAATGTAAAGGCCTAAGGGAGGAAACAAAAACTCGACCTTTTCCTGAAATCCATCAGTCAATTGGTTCTTCTTTGCCAGTTCCACCTGAGTCCAAAGTCTGATGAAAGGCAGCAGGACGGATTTGCATAAACAAAGCAGCAAACGGCAAAAATGAAAAGGAAGCAGGAAGAAATCACAGAAAACAACCTTTTGACCTCACCAGTTATATTTCCTCCTATATGTCTAAACTTACAGACCCAACATTTTAATGTTTCTGTGTTTTTTTCTATAATTGAGTCTTTGGATGCCACTGATTTTGTGACACCTTTCACTGTAAAAATCTATTTTCAACAAAGTAAAAACACAAAAGAGTATTTTATCTTATTTTTTTAGTCTAAAAAGAAAAAAAAGGTAAACATTCTTAGATATGACCACATTTCTTGTTTTGAGCAAAATAAATCAGCCAATGGGGAAAGCAAAACATCTTGGCCAGAATAAATGACGACAGAAAGAAAGTAAAACAATATTTTAGGATTGGTTTAATTTGACATAAACACAACAAACACGCTGTCTTAATAATCCTTGTGTGGAGAAAATTGTAAAAACAAAAAGGATGATGATACGAAGATACGAAGATAGCTGGTGAGCCGTGTTGACGCATGCGCCGTGAGCGGTTCTGGTACTTTTTGGGTCGCAGCCGATAGAACCACGAGGGACGAGCAAAATATCAAACATGTCATGAATTCATGCGAGCTTATGATTGCTGATTGGTAGCTGGTCACGTGGTGTTAATCGGTTAATCGCCTCTCGTAACCCCCTGCGACTACACGACACTCGCCCTGACCTTGTAGATTCTTGCACAGTGTATGCCCGGCTTAACCCAACCAACACAACATTACTGTAAATGAAACAAAGATAAACAAAGTGACAAAACTAAGATACTTTGTAAATAAATTGCAACAAGAAAAAGGGCATCGTATTCATGCAGACACTGCAATTTATGCAAAGATTTGACACATGCAACCGTTTTTATCCAGTGAAATTTCAACTGAAAATTGCAATTTTGTGCTTCCCAACTGGTTCCCAATAGTCAGCCCAGTGAGATTTAGGCTAAAGGCTTATTTTGTTTAACTTCTTTATCAAATATGTTTGTGTTTTGCACCAAAAACTCTACCAAAGTCTCATTTAGGCCATGAGATAATACGAGTCAAATATAGATTTACACGTGCAGATTCTGCAACCTGTACTTTAATCTTATTTATTTTTAGTGTCTTGGGGTTTTGGTTTGTTGCTCAGCTTTACGAAACACTTCTGTCTGTTGTTGTTTACAAAACACACGTGGAATTTCTACTAAATTGTTAAAGACGACCACGTTATAGTTCCATATGTGCTGCTTTATTTGATTCGGCGTCTTCATGTCTTGTCGCTGCTGTCATGACCTTCTGTATCCATCGTAAACTCAGTCATGGATCACGTTTATTCCTTGTGGATTGCTCTCATTTACACGAATGACCTTAGAGAGACTTTTAAAACATAAGTTAATGCAGACCCACCATGCAGCTGAATGGTCCTCTTACTGGTGGCTGTGAGGCACCCCTCCCCTTCTCTAAACACCAGTGATCAATGCAGTTTGAATAGGGTCACCGCTGATCAGCAAATGGGTGCAAAAACAAAGCTGTGTCCGCTTTGCTCTTTTGAGCTGCATTGTGTGCAGGACACAAAGCCCCCCATGCTGCGGTGTGGATCCACAACGATGGCCATACCAAGTCCTCGTGCCTCAGCAATCAGGCCCCGAGGGGTCAGCCGGGTGACGTGCACGCCATCTCTGGCCTGAGTCCAGCTCACTTTTCATGCATGACATTCGTCCTTCTTGCGTCATGCATGGCAAAGTGGACGTCTTCTTGCAATTTATGCAACAGAGGGAAAAATTCAACAAAGATGTGTGGATTTAATGAGGGACAGCGCTCTTGTTCTTTGTGGTGGCAACACCGTGGCGGGGGAGGAAGGCTGGATTAACGCAGCGGTGAAAAAAACAAAAAAACGCTGCTTCTGTTGTGTGGCTGAACATTGACAGCCTGAAGGCAAGAGGCAGAGGGAGGATGACAACTGAATTAATCTTTATCCTAAACACCACCTCCCACAGCAAACCCCTTCTCAGCCTCATCCCCGTTTCTGCTCTGAAAACACACTCCATTAGCAAATTAAACTGCTGCGACGCTCTGATTTCACAGCTAAATCGCTAATTCCACACAATGCTTCTCATCATTACATCAATGATTTATAACAAAAAGTTATAAAACTTTCCTTCATGGCAGCATTTAGGAATTTTGGGAACACATTCCACCCAATGTCCAGTAACGAGTTTCCAGCACTGACTTCCATTACACAATTAATATATTGTGTTGGCAGCTGCAGGACGCTTGGCTGACATCATGATAACCTTCATTTTTCACTTCCTCTATTAATAAAACTACAATTTTCACCAGATTCTCATCAGTAATTCTCTGCTTTTAAGACTTTCTTTCACTTGCAGATAAATTAAAAATAACAATTAAAGCAAATGAATTTTTAGCTGATTTTGCTTCAGCAACCTGGAGCCTTTTTGTCACTAACTTTACCGCTGAAAGACTGAATATTATTAAATATTCATGCAATTTTTTTATAAAATGCATGCATTTACAAATGAATAAAGCTTATATTAAAACATTATTAAATGTCCGCCTAAGAAATCCAATTGAATCTGGGGTACGGCTGCAGAAGATCTAGAGATCCTACTTTTTTCACGTACTTTTTAAAATTCTGATCAAAATTCACTCCTTTTTATGCTAACATAGAACTCGGCTCAGAAAGAATCCAAACGTTACACAAACTTTTCTGAGTCTTACTTTTAAGAGCTATTTTTCAGACATTCTAAGCTCCTTTTGAATGTTTTTCAGTGGAAAACTTGTGAAAATTAACATTTTAACAACTTCAGAGTTTAGCTCTGTATGGATTGACAAGCTAAAGGCTAGAAAGATCAAAATAAAAGGAGATTTCATCTTCATCTTCAAATAACTGCAATCAGAAAACGTCTCACATGAACACCACTGCTCAAACCCCAACTTTTGCATGTGTTGCGTTCACGAGAACTCGTGTGAGTTAGTTGAAACGAGCCGTGGCGCTTCCAGTGAAACCTCAGGCAGGAACTTCTCAGAACTTCTGCTGAAATAACGGCACAGCAAAAATGGCTTAGAGTGTAAAATTTAAATTAATAATGTTTGCATGAAGCTGCCTCTGCACAGACTCGACACAATTAGCTGATGTTACATTCAGGACAGAATATCCTTTTGAGCTAAAATGATTTCTTAATAAAAATATTGATCGTAACGTTACTTTTTCTGTTATTCTAAACAGAACTTGCTTTCTGAAAGGTGTGGAACGTGATCTTCTTCCTACACGTGTGAGGTAATGATTAGTCGTCCGCTGGTGCCAGCTCTTTGTGGCTGACGCCGATCTGATGACAGTTGAGTCTCGATAAGGACTGAGTAACACTGTAACCAGAATATCCAGATAGACAGCAGGCAGGCTCCGTTCTATTACAATAACACGTAGTTTGGACTTGTTTGCTCTTTTTGGCTACGCCTGACGTAGTCAGGGTGTGATTAGACACGTTCTACGTGACCTGCTGCTCCTTTCACCTCAATCAAAGGAACAATATTTCCCCTGAGCTCTTCTGAAACACAAACCATTGACTCTGTAACACCTGCCTGTCTTTTATGTGACTCGTTGTGTTTTCTGTTCAGGTGAAAATGCCAGATTTGTCATCTCTCCCTTCCCTTATTAGTCATCAGCTCCAACTGCTGGTGTGTTATTAACGACGAGTGAAACTGTAGTATCGGGTTTTCACTTTGGTATCTTTGGATTTACTTCTTTAACAACTCCTGTAAGTCAGTGACTCATCATGGTTACCTGAATCCACTGATACCAGAGAAGAAAACATGACTTTACCAGGAACACTTTATGGCAGCTCTGTACTAAAACTAAAGTGTTTTATTGCATCCTTTATGTTGATAAGTCAGTTTTTGTTTGAGGGAGGGTTGACAAGAAGCTGGAACGTTCTTTTAACAGCAGGTCAAAGGAAACGCTGACTTAAGAGTTTAGTTAATAAGTGATCAAGTTTCTAAGTTTAGTAAAAAATAATGATGTAATTAATCATCTAAGGATCTATTTAGAGTGTGTCACCCATTAGATAGGTGTTACAGTTTAGTGACTGATGTGTTTTATTCACTTTGACTATGTGATCTCACTTTTCAGTTCTTTATTCTTGTTTTTGGTTCACTTTAAAGGCCAGGTTCACTGAGAAACCATGTTTAACATGCAGGCTAGACATGAAAATAGTCTTCTACCCCTATTTCCTGCATTTGTCGCCGATAAAATATAGACAGGGAAACGTTCGACTCAGAAAAAGCCACACAGATCTACGTCACATTGAAAATTAGCTTTCATGGACTCACCTATCTTGACTCGCGACAGGGAAGGGTGTTGTTGGTTTAGCGTCCAGGAGAGAGCAGAGCACGTCTCAGTTAGTAGAAGCTAACCGTTAGCATTAGCAACTCCACAACATAGCAGAACTCCTTCAGGCTTGTGTTATTTGTGGAAGTAAAACATCCACGTTGCAGAGCAAATGGAGTCAGTGGTAGAGTCATGTTGCTGTTAGCCAATCAGAGGAGAAATGTCCAAATGCCAGGAAGTAAATCCAAATCCCGCTGTTTTCTGCTCCCCTCTCCTCTGGCTAACTTCGACTTCCTGAAACAGAAGCGACAGAGTTTTTTTTCTCACAGAAAAACAACATTCATTTAAACTAGAGACCACTGCAAATGTATTGAAAAAAACGAGTGAACTTGGTCTTTAAAGCAGCATTCCGCAAGATTGCAGTTATATGGTCTCTGTCGCCCTTTAGAGGCTTGCTGCGTAACGTCACTGTCGTAACATTAAATCTTTCTCGGGCATAAGAGGCATGTTTACATTCCTAATGTCAGGCAAAACAACGAAAACAAACTTTTCCACCTCCACACATTGAATAAATAGTTTCATCAGGACTGTATAACAACTTTATGCCCGACCAAACACAAAAACCCTGGTGAAATCATTTATTACTTACCTAGCCATTAGCAGCACGGCTAGGTCAGCGTCCGTAGTTCATGCCTTTCTTTCTAAAAGAGCTCTCCAGCGAGGAAAAGACGGCCCAATAATAACTCTGGTCTTTGCTCTTGCTCTATCACGTTCTTCTTTTCTTTTCCTAGATTCCTCTGATAAGGGATTTCTAGCTTTCTTTGGTGGATCTGCCGCTGCTACAGCGAGTCTACGTTATACAATTATGGCAAGCCAAAGGGATAAAAAAATGCGCGTTCTAAACTCACATTATGTCCGCCAAAACGCTCGTTCAAGACGCGCGTTTTGGCGGACATAACACGCGTTTAGAACGCACGCTTTTTTATCCCTTTAGCTTGCCATATTCTGCTGTAAAACGACACCCAGTCAGTACTTCCGTCGCTACCCGATGCACAAAAACTGTATAGCGCAGTAAACAGACGTGGGACCCCCCAACACTATCACAGGTATGAAAATGAACATAATAGATAATACTATGACGCAAAAACTTTACAAAAAAGCATAATTTTAAGTTGTAAAACTTGCGGAATGTTGCTTTTAAGAAAAAATAATTCATATTTCTTTGACTTGAAAGAGTACAGAAAGCACAGGGCTACGTTCCACTTCTGCATGCTCTTCATTTTCTAAAAAAGCTAACTAGCAAACATTTTTAAATGGAATGAAGCCATCGTTATTACACCTGTACTTTCTCAACTCTTTCAAGTCAAAGAACCTGGAGTAAAACAGGTGTCAAAGACGGAAACATTGAAGTTGAAGCTGGCTCAAACTGAGCGCCCCCAAGTGGCTGGCTGCAGTATACACTTTAAATCTTGCTACGGTATGTTTACGTTTAGTTGTAACTAGTTGTTTGATGCTTAATAACACTGTAAGTGTACATGGGTGGATTGATTTCAGTCACGTCCAAAATGCACAGACCTTAGCTTTGAAATACATCATAGCAGCATGCGTAAACCCTGGCTTTCCACCAGATGTGTCATATGCAGCTAATAGCCGCCATTATAGTCAATAGGTGAGTTTCCACCGGGGGCAGATCGATGCGTCTTGGGAGCGCCCTAGAAGCATATTGTCAAGCCGCTCTGCTAAATTAATGGTTTGGGTCTAATTTTAGGCACAACGCTTCATGAATGCAACAAGCTCAGCAGTTTGGATCGGGCCAGACAGGAAGTCAAACACGGGAGCAGCATAAATCATCTTATAAACTTTCAAAATAAAAGACACATGCAGATTTCCTATTGATTAGTAAATTAAACAACACGTCATTATGGATACATATGGCACATATTTTCTCCTTGCTTGTGATTGCGTGAAGTGCCAAAATAAGGCATGATTTTGCAATTCAACGATTATTTCGTGACCTCACAGGACCAGCTGCGTGGAACATGCTTGTTACCAATTCACATCTGAAATGCTCCCAGTGGGAAGGAACGCGCTACTATCACTATGCGCGCCACTTACGCATCCCGGTAGGTAGCTGGGGTAAATATATTAGCTAGCTTCACTCCATTTTTACAACAGAAGTAGGTGGAGAAATGGTGTCAATTTTTACATTTTATTATTGTGTGTTTGACCCACTAGACGTGGGTGGTGGTGTATTTCTCTGCAGTGGTCTTTGGAAAATGAATGCCAGTAGACACAGATTCTCTCTCTGTAAATATATATATATATATATATATATATATATATATATATATATATATATATATATATATATATATATATATATATACTTTTGTCTAACAAAGTCATTGACAAAAATGAATTAGGTTAACCTTTAAGCTTTGTTATGATGTATTTCTTCTTAGCCATTACTGTGATTGGCATGCATGAGCAACAAGCATGGTCAACATTTGGAAAAGATTATGGTTTTATAGGATTTCTTGCTCAAACAGGCAACTCAGCACTCTCCACTGATAATCACCACATGCTGCACAGGGAAAAAAAACAATCTAAACTTCCTGTTTGATACATACTGTATGTTGCAATGTCATATGGGTGGTGAGAAGCCACAAAAACCTTACTATGACCTGTGGTCGGGCTGCCCTGGGCTCTCAGAGGATCGCTCCCTAAGCAGAAGTGAAGAGGCCAATCAAATGGCTGTTCCTGCCCCAGAACATTATGTCAGTGCCAGACAGTGTGTTGTTTGGACACTGTGCACGGGGGGTTGGTGCTGGGATTTGGGAACATACAAAAGGTCTCTTGAATCATCACATTGCTGAAGCTGCAGGGACAAAAAAAGCAGATTTCCTATGAGTCAATAACTTAAGATCATCTTTACACTTATATAATCCGATCCCCTGCCTGTCTCATTTGTCTTGTACTTGACACCCAATGGGAATTAATAAACTTGCAGTTTCTGCACAGCTCTGGGAAACGGCTCTGTGAAAGAGGAACTAAACCCACTTGCTGTGCTCTCGTTAGAAAAGATTGCTGGAGCGCCGCATGAAACACAAGAGCACCACGTTTTTTTTTTGTGGTGAAAGAATATGTAAAATAATACAGCCAGATGGCCTTCTGAATGCCACATTGCCGTGCTCACGCGGAACACTGGGAACTTTAGCAGTGTGGGCTTTTGTGCACAATGCTGAAACTGTGCATTCATCTTCAGGCTAGCGCTTCAGCTGCTGCAGGAAAGCAGGTCCTATCCGTTTTACGAGTCTGACTAAACGCCTTTTTGTGTCCACTCTTTTCACTTCTGACAAAATAGAGATAAAATCTGAAACCAGAGAATTTTTTGTTCTTAACATGAGAAAATGCTTTAAAATCTTTTTTTTTCTGAATACATTCAAGAATAACGAATAGCATCAGCTCACTTTGCAACAAACATTTTCTTTCAGTATGCTTCACTTCAAAAGTTAAAAATGGAGGCAAAGTAACTTTATCTTTCTGAACTCACTTCCATCTGAAAGTTAGATTGTTAAAAAACGAACACCCTGACATAAATGATTGCCTTGCAATTACAAACCCATAATGTCGCTTTGTAATTGCTTTCCATAATGGTGTCACTTGTCTCTTGCTGGAGGATAAACCAAGACAGTGTCTGTGGTGCTGGCCGGATTTCATTTGGCTGAGACCGGAGAGTTGCTCAGAGGAGTGGTTAGAGGCTGGTTTGCTGAATGGCGGCCTCCATCTTCCAAAAAAAAGAGCACAAGCTGTTCATTTAGACAAACAATACTCATTAAAAAATCATAAAGCCCTGACAAACATGGAGGCTCTTTTGAACCAATCAGAGTCAATCTTTAAGTAAAATATGCTCTCATTGGAGGATTTTGCAGACTTTAAATGAGCACTTGTTTCTTTTATTTCACTTTCTTTTCTAAAATGATAATAATTGTTGCAAATCTACTTTCTGAATGCATCAGAGCCCCGTTTTGCTGGCCAGAGGCCTCAGACTGTACAGATTGTTCCAGAATTGTAACACCTTGTATTTAATGAACCAAGGACGTCTCATCCTTGCAGACAAGACAGCTCACTTCCCTCTGGAACTTCCATGTTCCTCAGATGTTCTTTTATTTATTTATAATTTTATGAAGGGTAGAAAATGTCTACCTGTCCATTTTGTTTGCTTCATGACAAACAAGTTTGGTGTGTAAAGGGGAAACGGTTGTTATCTGATGTTATCTTATATCCAACAGGACGTCCAATCAGCTGGGAGTTTAACCGTTTCTCTTTTCTAACCCTTTGGTGGATGAAGACACCTGGTTTGGGACGCATTCTTATTTTATCATCTGAAAAGTTATTAATTATAGAAATAACAGCATTTTCCACATCCAACTACCCCCCAAGGTGCTTTACTCATTCATCTTCTGAACAGCTCCACCCTGAACGACTCTCGCAGCCACCAGGTGAGAGGCGGGGGACGGATATCCAGTCCATCACAGAGACTTAAGGACAATAGAGTCTCTGATTAAACTAAGATGCATGTTTTTGGTCTGTGGGAGGAAACCAGAGTACCAGGAAAAACACATGGCACACAGCGAGGACATGCTAACTCCACACAGAGAGGATTCAAACCTGTGACCTTCTTGCTGCAAGGTAACAGTGCTACCAACTATGCCATCTCCAACACAAATACAGTATAATTTCAGGTTTGATGATTCCTGCAGTTCTTACTTTGCTGTTTGTTCTTGGTTCCTTCTATGATCTGATGCATCCCTACCGCTCAGACTGATCACTTTTCTTTTGTGCTAAACTGAACGGCTCTAGCATCTGAGGTGCTGCAGCTCCTGGTATCATCTACCATGGTTGGGGTTCTGCTGCTCTCCTTTCCACGCACCATTTGTCCTCCTGTCTGAGCCTCAAAGCAGCTCCACTCCAGACACCTTTTGGTGTTCAGCTTCTACGCCCACCGTGAGCTTCAGACAAATGAAACTTTATTGAATGTTCTCCTGTAACTTTACGACTTCCCGTCACTGTGACATGGTCCAAGTGTCAACACCATACAGAACACCACTGGTTCCTAAAGCTGACCCGACGACATCACGGAACTATGTTTTCAGATGATCTCCAGAAATCAAACAAAGCAGAGAAGAAGTCCCTATAAAGAGATTGGAACTTTGTGTGAAAGCAGAACAAATAAACAAATACATAAAAGTAACACTGATGTTTCAAATCCATCCATCCACTTGTTTATGCAGGGTTGCAGGGGCTGGTGCCTATCTCCAGCAGTCTCTGGGCAAATAGGCGGGGTACACCCTGGACAGGTTGCCAGTCCACACACACACACACACACACACACACACACACACACACACACACACACACACACACACACACACACACACACACACACACACACACACACACACACCTAAAGACAATTTAGAGAGAAAGGTTAACCTGACAGTCATGTGTTTTGCACTGTGGGAGGACTCCGGAGAACCTGGAGAGAACCCATGCTTGCACAAACAGAACATGCAAACTCCATGCAGAAAGACCCCATGACGAGATTCAAACCCAGGACCTTTTTGCTGCAAAGCAACACTGCTAGCCACTGCTCCACAGTGCAGCCCTGATATTCAAATATGCTCCTTTTAAATTGTTCCTTTTTGTGGCTAATCACCAAAAACCAAAGAAGTCCAGTTGCCTTCATTTGAACCCCTTGGATTACCATGACCTGGATGACTGAGAACCTTCACCAGCTTTTTGTGGCTAAAACACATCCCTCTATAAATTAGTGTTCTAGTCAGTATCATTCTGACTTCTATCTACTGCAGGTAAGACACTTGCTCTACTTAAAAATAGAATCCCAACATTAGCTTCTTTATTTTTATGGGCTTTGTACAGTATAGAAAAAAGCCCTGCTGCAGCATAAATGTGCAACTCCTCTATCTACATCCTCAGAGCCTAATAAAGCCAACCCAGGGTGGTTTTCCTAAATGTCTCTCCAGGATTAAGGACCCCAGCCAGGGAGAAAGGCTTCTTCCGAGCGCATGGAGACAAGGCACCTGAAACTTTCTAGTAACTCGTGTTGCTCGGTGCACTCAGGGACAAGATGTACCCAATGAATGAGCGGCTGCTCTGCCGGTCGACACGCCCCCAGCATGGATACACCGAGCAGGAACCAGCGCTCCGGAGACGCACTCGCAGCGCTGGAGACGGTTTGAAGGCGCGATGGGAGTTTACGCATCTAAGTTTCAGGAGTTCCTGCTGTCGGCGTCGCTGCACTGAACAAAGACTTTGGTTTCTCTTTTCTCTCTCTCACTCTCTCACCCCTCCACCCTTTCTCTCTCTCTCCAGCTGAGAGATTCTCTGCGTTTTTCGTCCGAGGCGTTTCTCGCACAGGATGTTGATGATATATTGGAAAGCCGGGTAAGATCATAAAGTCAGTTCTCTCTGATGAGAACGACCTCTTCCTCCCCGCCACTCCAAGGGAACAACAAGTACTTTTCCTCCTGCTTCACCTCCAGCCCGCCTTTGTTTTTACTGGAATGTCATTGAGGAGCAGAGGGGGCTGTTTTAAAGATAAAATGGATCACTTTGCAGCAGAGTGCCTTGTTTCCATGTCCAGTCGCGCAGTGGTTCACGCACCTAAAGGCAACAGGGAGATCAAGCCGGAGCTCCCATCCTCCTCCAGGAACGGAGAGGACATAAAGGAGGTGAAGGATAACTCCTCGCTTTTTGTGGTGGCGCGGATCCTGGCGGATTTCAACCAGCAGACTCCCGACGGTGCTGCCGAGCAGGCAGCGAGAATAAAGGATGAGAGAGAGGATGGAAACTCTGCCACACCTACCGCCGGCCCCGATCCTGCGCTCAGACAAAGAGGCAAAAGATCGAGAGGTCGAACCGAGCAGGAATCACCTCAGAAAAAGCACAAATGCCACTATTCTGGTTGTGAAAAAGTTTATGGCAAATCCTCCCACCTCAAAGCCCACCTAAGGACACACACAGGTCAGTTTCTTTGGATGTGACTTGTTCATTTTCTCGTGTCTGAGGGGATAAATGAAACCAACAAAAGGAAAGTTAATACCAAAAAGTAAAGAAAAAGGTTGATTGCTGTAAGATAGGTCAAGGATCCACCCTAAATAATAAAACCCCAGGTGATGAGCGCGTGACCATCCTGTGCAGCTAGTTTTATTTTTTAACTTAGTTGTAAAACTTTAGATTGCCCTTTTGATTTCTGGAGTGGGGCGAAAAAGTGGCTCAAATAAATAGTGCCACTCCCACTCAAGTCTCAGAGCTTTGTCCCCGCGCGCGCGCGCGCACGCACACACACAACCGCATTGGACAGTGTGTTCAAAGACTGCAGCTGTAAATTTACGCACCGAAATCACGCACAGAAACACAGTTTTGCATTTGTTCACTTTTGTTTTGTTTTGAGGCTGCACATCTGCTCTAACCAAAGTGCACCCTACGTAACAGAAGAGCGTCAGTGCGCATGGGCATGCAGGAAGTTTGTCCGAAAAGTCAATCTAATGCGCTCCACATCAGCTGCATGCTGACCTTCCAGAACCTCCACAGATCTGCGCTCTGCATTCCGCAGGATAGGATACTGGGGAAGGAGGGAGGGGTGGGAGAGAGATATAGATCGACTCAAATTGGGGGGTTGATAAGAGCTGTGCAGTCGCCTGTCTGCCCAAAGCCCTTTGTTATGATGTGCCACACCCCCGCTAGACAGACTGCCAGCTGATCTGGCCAGCAACAGACTCAGCTAGCTGAGCCTCGACTGAGGAGTCACTGCCTCCCTCTCTCTGATCTGAACACACACTGCAGCTCTCTCTCTTTCTCTCACACACACACACACACACACACACACACACACACACACACACACACACACACACACACACACACACACACACACACACACACACACACACCACCCTCCCCTCTCTGCATGCAGCCACACATGCATCATCCAACAACAGCTCTCTCACCATCACAGCATGGAACACCTTGCCTGAGCCTGACCCATATTTGAGTCATGCACTGCAGAAGTGCTGTATGTGCAAGACGTTTTACCCATAATCCATTTACTGTTTTGTTTTCCATCCCTTACCTGTCAATCCAGATAGAAATACTCTCTTTATAGGTCTTTCGTGTCCCTGTAATCTCTTCCTAGATGCATTAATATTCATTAAAAATGCAAATGCACCTGATAAAACCTGTTTAAGAGATCAAACTAGAGGATTTCCTCAGATTTTAGCCACATTTTTATTAATCATCAAGAAAGGGAAGCAATTAGATTTGAGGTAATTTGATTAATCACATATATAAAAGGCTAGTTTATTGTTTGTTGTCATGCAGCTTTTCTAATCAGCCCCAGGCTCCATGTTTAAGCCTTTCTTTTCTATGGGATGTCTCTAGCTGATTGGCTGATTGGTTCCATGATGGTGTCTACTGGTGAGTTTCCTGAGATTTTATTAGTCCACGCCCGCCCTGCCCTTGTCTCGGTGCCTATTAAGCGTTTCCTTTCTCCTGCCCCTCTGTTTGGATGTGCTCCGTTTGTCGTCTGGCTCCCCAAATGGGCTGTGTCCTATAAATTCTGAAAATAATGACTGGGCAGGTCCCAGAATGTGGGTCAGCTGAGTTCAGCTGGGCTGCCTCAGCCAGTCTTGCTATGCTTTCAGAGTCAAACTCTGGCAGCGTGCTTCCTTTTCAGCCCCTACTAGCAGAATGACGAGAGAATGGATCCCAGCCTGGTCAGGTCTAGCCAAACACAGCTCTCTAATTGAAGGGGAAACACTATAGAACACAAACACTGAGTTTGGGACAAAATGTCCTTTCAGGACTTCTGGAACACACTGATTTTTGCAGTTTTTGTCTGGCAGGTACTCCTAAATATGAACTGGGTTAACTGGGATTTTCTCAGAAAACCTTTCTGCCACTTTATTTCCAAAGTTTAATGCAAAGTTATTTTATAAACAAAGTAAAACAAAGGAAGTCCATGCTTAAAAAAAAACATGTCTGACGTAGCCCCCCACCCCCTCTATCAGAGTTCAACAGGGACACAGGAGTACACACTGCATTTAAATCACTCATTATGCTGCATTGAGGTTTGATGCTGATGAATCCACAGCAGTTTAGGGGTCTAAGGTTACCAGACAGCCTTTGTCTGGTGCTGTGGAGCAGGAGGTGGAGCTCTGATGCTACAGCTATGTAAAAAAATGTGGAGGCTAATGGCAGATTTGGTTAATCTTTAAAAACAATATAGTTCTTGCAGACATTCGTCTCCAGGAAAAGACAGGGCCTCCTGTTCGTCTTCCTCCTGGATTGCCTGTGCAGCCCCATCCCCTAGAACATTCTTACAAGGGAGCTCATCTTGCCAGCATGCAATACCCAAAATCTACTGGTCACATATAGAAAGGGGCGGGGTCCATATTTCCTAACAACAAAGAGCCTAATGACATATTTTACAGTTGGCTTGATGTTTTGTCTGAATCTCTTTTGTGGTTTACAGCCTTGAAAAAAGAAAAAAGAAGGGGCACCACCTGGCAACACAGTCCCACCGCCATGAAAGCTCAGTTGTTCACGTGTTCTACCTATTTTCAGTCAAATAACTGTGGTTAATGGCCTTTTCAAAATGTGAAATTACCCCAAATTCCACATGGAAAACACAGCAGGAGCCTCATTATATATGCTCCATCCCTGCCAGTGGTTTTATATTTGGCTGCAGTGAAACACAAGCGTGCACAGTGTTCCTGTGTGGCTGATGGGAATGATGAGGTAGCAGGGTGGAGATGGGGTTTTTCCTGCTTTAATCTAACCCTGGCAGAGCAATGGGTCAAGAGCTACACTGGTGCAAAAGAGTTCAGTCGCCCCACAACAGGATTTTCACCACTGCTCTCAGTAGAGTCACATATCTCCTGGTGTGGTCATTAATCCGTTTAACTAGTGAGCTTCACGAGTTAAATAAATTCAGAAACCCAGCATAATCGGCCATGCATAGCCTAGCCTGGCAAGCCATCCTATCTATGTAAATATATAATCTGGCCATGACCTATTGACAGAGCTCAGTTTTGGGCCGAATCTATGGTTGTTTTTCAAACTGTCTCTGCAGACAGTTGGACAGTGCTCGGACGAATCAGAGCATTGAGCAACGAACAACGTGACGTATTCATAGTGATGGAAATCAGTCCGGCATGCATGGTCCTTTATCGAAATAAAAGACTTAAAGTGACTGTATGTATTTTCCCTGGCGATAGGGGGCAGTATATACCTAAATCATTGCAAGCAAGCGGTATTTTTGTGTTCACGTAAGACCTTAGCAACGGATGGCCTTTAGGGTCAAAAAGCCCTGGGAGTGCAACCTCCAGCAAAATGACAAACACATCAGACTCCCTTTCACCACTGGCAGCAAATGAAGAGGTAAATGTGTAAAACAACTATGTTTTGTAAACGTTACAAATCAGTAAATGCATTTTGTCCACACGGGCTCCCGTAGAAAGAAACATGACATCTAATATGGTGTTGCCCAGAGACTTAGACCCGCTCCCATGTGTTTTACACCTGATTTTTATGATAATTTTCAACAACTGGGCATCATTTAATTAATTTTCAACAACATTTTGATGGATATTGCCAGAGATTAATTGTAAAAACTACACATTGTCCCTTTACGTACTTCTATCTGATCATGTCTCAAAGAAAAGTCCAAGAATGAATCGTTTGAATTTGATGCCAAAGTCGATTCAAACGAGCACCGTTCTTAAGCTGCCATCTTTGTTGTGCTCCATTGCAGCTCTGCCATAATAGTAATAAACCAGCCCAACGTCTCTAACATAGAGCGCTGTGATTGGCCTGGCCTAAACTCAGCTGGGCCAATCACAGACCTGCTGAGGCTACAATAGAGCGTGGCTAGACCGACCTGCAGAGCACAATCTTTCTGCTACTGCTGGTTTGTCTAGATTTCTAGGCCAAGCATTTCCCGTATAGAAACTTCATTCTTAGCAAGTAAGCTAGCATATGTTTACCACACAATACTATTTAATACCCCAAGACTTGTTATGATCTACACAGATATGATGCTGTACTTTCTCCAGCTGTAAAACAACAGCATAAATCATCTGGTTGGTTCAGAGAACCCGAGCCCACAGGGCGCGTCCAATAGAACGAAGGTATTAGTTCAATCCACTTGATCCACATGGTGAAAATAAAGCCAGAGTCAAGCCACCATCTTGCCCGTTAATCCTCTGGTGCAGTGTTACAGTCCCATGGAAGACATCTTCAAGACGTGTGCTGGTGCACATGTCGGCCATATGTTATGCTGCCTGCATTGATGGCAGGACAGTTTCTCGTTAATGTCAGAGCACGAACCTGATGCGACTGTAATTTAGCAGTCAGGCATGCACAGCAGACAATCATAACAGTGAATGGCCTCTGTCAGACAGCGCCCTGCCTGGACTGTTTTTCAATGACCCACAGGGCTCATGTATTCTTTAGTCAGTGCTATAAAAGCTGCTCTGTCTACTTCCCCACCAGCCCCTCCCACCTCTTTCCTGCCTGCAAAGCAAAGTAGGCGCTGAAGCGTGGTGTTGTATTGCGAGACCCACTCTGGCCACGTCTCGCGGTGTGGTGTTGATTACAAGCGTACAGGAAGCAGACCTGTGGAACCCTGCGTTTTCTTCTTCTTCTTCACCTCCAATGCTCAAAACCCGCCGGCCTCCTCTCACACGTGAGGGAGAGATCTGCAGCACAAAGGCAGAATGTACAGTAGAGTGCGGCAGGATGGGGGTGGGGTTAGATGCCAGGATATTCTCTGTCAGTGCCATCCACTGATGTAGGTCATTTATTCAGCTGCATCTACAGCTGATCTGATTAACGTCAGAGGGGCTTTAACCTCGGCAGCAGAGCCCTCTGCTCAAATCTGAGAGTTCATGACTGGGAAGTGATTTGTGAATTAAGATGTTTGTAAATGCTCTGCAGCTAGAGCGTCAGATGGCATGTTTGGTCTCTTGCTGTGGTGTCTGTGTTCGCTTGGTACGTAAGGTGTGTCCCACTCCTCCGTGTGATAAATCTAACTAGGGACCATCATAACACACTGAGGTGTGGCTAAGTTAGCTTCTTGTTTTTTTGGGGAAGAGCAAGATTAATCATTTCCCTGGAACATTTCTTGTGCTTGTCTTCCCAAGGATCAGCCATTAGGAAGTTGGTGTTTTTCCAGTGTTTATCATTGTCTTCTCCAGCGTAGTCTGGCCTCTCAGCAGCCTCTTTGTTTGTTGCCTTTAATGGGGATGTATTATGACTATTTTTCTTGAGTTATACTAGATCTCTTGTTGATAAAAACATATAAAGTGCTTTGCACAAATTTCCTCTCACTTAAAGCAATTTTATTCTTGACAGTTTCAGTACCTTCCAGAATGAGCCTTTTCTGGGCTCTGTCACTTTACAAAACAAGCTGGAAGCCGTTGCTCCTCCAGCAGCAGCTCTCTCCAGCAGGTGAAAGGGAGTCCTGTTAATTTCCCCGTTTGTGATGTCACAAACAGAGACTTTTTGAAACAGCTTGTTTTAGGCACATTATTCCCTAACCAAACACTGATGAGCCCTTTTTATAAGACACACCATAAAATCAGCGTAATATTGCGGCAACGATGTGTCTTATGAACGCGCCGTGGCGGCATGGCGATGCGGGAATGTTGTGGCATTTGTGCCGCCACGCTTGGTATTAATATTACCACAACGCCAGACTTGTGAATGCACATTACGCCGTGGTGCAACAGAGGTCATGTGAATTAATGCAGAGCTTCGGTCAGAAACTATATTGAAAATGAAAGTAAACATAAGTTTTGCTTTTTTAAACAGTCACCCCCCCATACCCCCTTTAAACCACCATCACGTAATCTTTTATAAAAAAAGGACACGGTTGCACTACATTACCACCACGGTCTGACCACTTATAAACGACCTTATGCTCCCAGATAAAGCCTCAGCGTTGCGGCAAATTGGCGGCATTGTTTTATAAAAGAGGCTACAGGAAACAGATGGGTGGGTTTTATGTTTGGAGTGTTTATAGAGGCAGTAGAGACCCACATGGCAGCACAAAAGGATGAAAAAGGTGACGATTGCATAAAATGTCTCCTTTCAAATAAATCGGAGGAAGTAGTGCACCTGGTTCTGAGGCCTTTTATAACTGCAGCAGATAGTGTTTTCAGTTAACTTGGCTTTAAAAGATAAGACATGAAACTGGTTTTAGCGAGAGTGCCCATTCAGCAAGCTGTCTGCCCTTCCCTGAAACAGTTAAGTGGATGAAGTAATGCATAGCAAAGTGTGTGCAGGAATCAGACAGTCACACTTAACCCTGCTGCACATCCCCGTGTGAATGTCAATAGCCGTGCGTGCCGACCAAGGGGAGTGAGTTACGGTTGGTGCACGCAGCCTTTCTGATTGAAATGCATTACAAGTGGAGCTCTCCTGCTGGGAGCAAGGCTATTGTTTGCAACCTGATGGCTGCACAAAAACCAGGGGAGGCGCTTCATTCAGCCACAAGCAAGGTTCCTCCCAAATCAGGACAAAAGATGATAAAAAACAATATTTTCCGAGCTTTTTTTTTTGGTTAAAGTGTAACGATTGCCGAAAACAACCGATCCACCCGACAAGCTCCAGCAGATTTTGTTTGTTTGAACAGAGCTTCTACGAAAACATGCTGTAACTGAGTTATTTTCCCGGTAATTTGTCTCTTCTCTCGAGTTACTTTCCATAGAAGAGCAGCCACATAAACAGTTGTTCTGATCACAGATGTGTTTCATGACAACCGGTGCCTTTCTTGCAGACCACAGAACTTTGCTTGGCTTTGTTGTTATTTTTGCACAGGCGAAGCGCGTCTACACCACCGAACAATGAAAGGAGGAGCTGCAGAAGATGCAGATTTCTTTGCCGTGCACACACGTATGCTAGTGTTTATATCATCCTGGCATGTAATATAGCCTGTCGTGGGCGAGGGTGGGTGTGGTGAGGGTAACCCTGTGGAGTTAGCAATCATTTAGTATTATTTAAAATCCCCTGAATGGTGCTGATCTGGGCTGGTGACAGGTCATAGTCCTGTAAACATGAAGCCAAATGATAGGGTTGTGCTCTGCCCTGGCAGTGGGTTTAGCGGTGTACCTAGCTGGCTGTGCAACGTGAGATCATCATGTTCTGCATTTTGACATTTTAGCTTTTCTTTCCTGAATAGTTCACTTGCAGGTTTAGGGAACACCCCGTAAAGGATATATCCTGCTCTGGTCTTTGTCGTGATGGCAAAAGAAAGCTAACCTCAAGGTGATTTCTGATTCCTCCACAAAAACAGCGTTTTCCCTTCTCTCTATTTATTCTAGCTCGCTCCTTTACAGGTAATCTCCCATGGCGGTTTCAGGTGTACACTGTGTGCCTGAGGACACACCAGGAATGTTGTGTAGTTTTGGCTGAAATGCTGGTAGAGGCGTCGTTGGAGCAAGCGATCGAGTTCTGTTCCCGCACCTGCGTCAAAAAGAGATTTGATCTGGCCTTTGCAGATGGAATCCTTTTACACCTGGGAAACAGATTCCTCTTTCTCCAGAAGGCTTCTGCAGAAACCACTCAGATATGAATGAGAGGAGGACAGAGGGATGAGCTGTTTATTTACTGACCCTCTGGATCCAGAGAGAACACTTGTATAAGCAGAGCACCTGTGACATAATCACACCACCTTGGAGAGAGGGTAACTGATGTAACTCACTTTATGGGTAACTGGGTCACTGTGTGCCATTGTGAAAATCCCCCCTCCCTCCTAACACCCTCTGCAACTGACACATTCTGAGAAAGACAAAACCCTAACGCGAGAGCGTGGCACAACGCCAGCGACGGGGCAGCCAGTCCGTGGGGGCTGACATCACGGTCGCCACGGCGCCCTGCTGTGACTACACCGTAAATAGATAGGGAGGAAAAGCAGCCCTATTCAGCAAAGATGCTGAGTAACAGCTGCAGTCTCCTCCTGCCTCATCGTTCAGAATGAAATCTATCACAACCTCTCCGGGCTTTAAAGCAGCTGAAATCATCATAGAATCTGTTTAGTGTGAATTCAGAATGGTTTAATAACTCGCTGTTTGATATCTGACTCTGGATCAGTGCAGCCAGACTGGATATCTCAGCCCAGCTCTCCTGGATCCCTTTAAATATTAATGTCATTGGGTCCGTTACGCTGGTCATTGAGCCTCAAGCAGCCTGCGGCTCCCAGCTCCACTTTTAGGTCTCCTTTCAGAGCGAGGTCAAGCTTCTTTTCATGCTAACATAACCATAACTCAGTCTGACGTGACGCACCTCCATCACCTTAGATTTCTCACCGGTAGCCGAGCTCCACCCGATGATCAAAACCGGCGCATAAAACGAGACAAAGCCACGCGTGGCGTGTTAAAGCACACGCAGACCCATCAGTTGAAGGGTTTAAACACATGAAACCAAGCATGAACCTGCAGGAGCTGCAGTGGGCGGGGCCAAAGCAGAGGTGAGGCGTCAGAGGCAGGAACACAGACCATACTGTCTAGACTTGCTCTGTCTGCCGGCGTGTTTTGTAAGCACACAGAGCGCAGGGAGGAGGGAGGGGGCGAGACATGTAATGTACCAAGTTCTTGTTTGTTGAGACTCTCTGGCATCAGGTAGCATGTGAGTGTGATGCTGCACAGCGCTGTTTCCACTGAAGGAAACCAAAGGACAAAAGAAAGTCTTACTTTTGCACCATCCATAAACACTCTGCATGTTTTTGTCTTCTACCCTTTAAATCTCTAACTCAGGCATGCACAAAACAAAGGCGTGTAGATTAGATTTAGTCTGCATGTTGCTTTTTTTTTATCCAGAAACTTAATAAAGTTGAACAAATTAGAGAGCAGGAGATGTGGGTGTTAGTTGGATTCACACAGCAGAATAAAAGGGAAACAATTCATCCTGGCTTTAGTAGATTTGTTACGGCGTCTGTTATTATTGCCTGACGGGGGGAGATTTCCCATGTGTGGAGTCACAGACACTCGCTGGTAGGAAAATGGGCCGGGGTAATGACTGGGAGTGTGATTAGCATCTGGAGCTATATAATTAAAGCGTGTCTGCTACTTCTGTGTCACGCCATGTTGTTTTTTTTATCTAATAAGTGCTATTATTACAGGCGATTAGTCTGGTGTCTCCTAATATGTTTTAGGTATCATGGCTGGTTTTTATTATCCGTTTTCTTATCAGCCGCTCTTTAGGAATAACAGTTTTATGAGTCATCACTTATTAGGATTAACGGTTTTTATTATCATAGAACAAAAAATATAAAAAAAAATGTTTTGTAACACTTTCAAGAGAACTGACATTATTTTATAATTATGCTGTGAAACCCTCTTAAGCTTTTCTTTAATCCTTCTAATAGAAATCAGTTATTTCAAAAGGTTATTTTTGTGCTCAAGTGTTCGAAAACTGCCTCAAAAACCAGAAATCCGACACTCTAAGTTTAATAAACATCGAATTTTTTGGGAATCAGCTCCAACTTTTTATTTATGCCAGCTGGAAACAAGGTTGATCTGGTGCTAGAGATGCAGAAAAGGACAGCTGATTAACAAATTCCTAGAAAATGCAGCTGAAGTGTGGAGTGACGTCATCATAAGAGCCTTGATGCAAAGAGGTGACTTTAAAGGTTATTAACTTCATTCAGCGTGCAGAGACTTGAAATGAATCCCAGAGAGTCTCTTTTGTATTTTAATGGTTATTGGATACCATAGATGATTTTTCTTTAATCCTTCAAAATAAAAGCACACATGAAGAATTCTGTTCTAGCTCTCAGATTACCTCAGACTTCATAATTACTGTTAACCAACCTACTTTGGATTATATCAGCCCATTTAATAGTCTTCCACAAGGCGACTCCATCCCTAAAGTCTCCAAGATTACAGGATTCGTTGTTCAAATGAGCCAAATTTGACCCTAAACACCTCGTCAACCACATAGGTTTTGTCCCCTAATCATAACCAGTTCCTGGGTTGAATATTTTCAGTGTTCCTCTGCTTATGGAGCAGGAAAACATCTAAAACATGCAGGTTAGTGGGGCTCAGAGACCTGGATTGAATGTTTAAAGAGAAAATAAAATGAAAGGAGCCATAAAAATCAGGGTTTTGAACTCCTTGCATATGGTGATAATGTCCTCTTGTTTGTGCAGAAAGAAAACTTTGAGGTTATTTGCAGTGATTTTAGTTTCCTAATTAGAGTCAGAAAACAGCAAAGAGTCAAAGTGTTTCAGTAGAAGGTTAGAAAAGCTAAATTTGCCTCGTTGCTGATTGAGTTCCTTCCTTCCTGCGTCAATGCACATCTTTCCTGTCTGTCTTTGCAGGCGAACGGCCCTTCCCGTGCACCTGGCCCGACTGCAGTAAGAAGTTTGCTCGCTCCGACGAGCTCGCCCGCCACTACCGCACCCACACGGGGGAGAAGAAGTTTGGCTGCCCCCTCTGCGACAAGCGCTTCATGCGCAGCGACCACCTGATGAAGCACGCCAGGCGCCACTCGGATTTCCAGCCCGGCATGTTGAAGAGGCCCCACGGCAGCGGCGCCACGCGTCCCGGCTCCCTCAGCGACTACAGCCGCTCGGATGCCTCCAGCCCCACCCTCAGCCCCGCCAACTCGCCTTAAACTGAAACCTGGTCGCACTTTTTCAGGCCCTCCAGACAGGGGAGGCCTTTATTTTTCATCATAACACTTTTGTTGCACAGTTGTCAGCAATCCAGCCCCCTTTCCCTCTCCTCCCTTTTTGCTATTCCTGCGCTTGCTGTGGTGTACCATACTGTACATAAGTGCTTATTGTAGTGCAATTACTCGTGTGATCCTAAAAGAAGGTAATGCCTTCCCCAGACGGCGAAACCTTCCGTTCTGTACCACATGTCTGTATTTTTTAGGCTTCTGCTCATGGCTAGTTGTTTTAACGTTCACAGTCTAGAAGAAGAGAAAAAAATGGACGAACGCTCTGATGAGTCTTATCAAAAATGTTTTTAAGTTTTTCAAACGGGTTAGGAGAAGGGGTACACACACACACCTCAGGATCGAAGACAGTTGCTCTTTCTGTCATAGTACTCACATTGACTGCACAATATACTCATCACTTTACTCTAAAATCCAACGGAAGCTGGATTTTACGCCCTGCTCAGGGATGGCCTTGTTAGCTTGAACGAATGAACGTGGCGAGGAGGAAACATACATAACGTCGCAGCCTTACACTCAAACACAATTTGCACACGAGGGTCACGACACAAACCTTCTGTTCTCATGATCGAGGTTGGAGTTCATTTGTAATTTCATTTTTATGTGTGTGTGTGTGTGTTCTTGAGAAAACGATCCCCACCTCGGAAAACAAAACCATCCGCTCCCACTTCGCTCTGACGATACACTGGTCTGGTTTTCTAGGTTTTTAATAAAACGAGACGTTTAAAAGCAGCTGTTTGCTTAACAAAATACCCAATCAGCACGTATTTCCCCCTAAAAGTGGAAACAAGGTTAATTCATGTTTTAAGCACATAGAAATGGAAAAAAATACCAAAGAAAGTGGTGAATGAAAGCTTTTTATTCAGCTCTGTAAGCCAGGTTGAGCTCGTGAGGAAGCAGCTCCACCCAGAAGACGAAAGTCACCGCTTTCTGGAGGGAGTGCTAGCACGCTGCTCCCCGGGGAGTCCTTCCTCATCCGGCTCTACCTGTCCTGTCAGAAAGAAGCCAAGCTCAGAGCCGGAAAATAACACCAGCCTCAAGTCGGAGGCCAAACGTCGACCAAAGAGTCGGAAGATCCGATCCGAGCCGAGGGAACAAAACCAGATATCTGCAACAAACAGGCGAGAGAGGGCAGGCCCTGATAAAAGAGGAGAGGTTTATCATGAGCTGAACAGCACAAAGGAGGAGACAAACAACCCCATTTCCTCCTCCTTTCTCCTTAATCACCCACTCCTCCTCCCTGCAACTGCTGCAGAGAAAAAATGGCTGTAATTAGTGGCTTGATCTAAACTCCAGGATAAGAGAAACATTTTTAAAAAGTGTATGAGCCTGTTGAACGTCAGCGATGTGGGTGGGAAGCTCCATCCTAGAAGCACAAACAGAATTCCTCTGCTACTGCTGGAGAGTCAGATTTCACCGTTGCTGCAGGCTGGTGCTGATAAACCCCCAAACAGCTGCTTTCAAACTTCTGTCTCATCACACAAACCATCCAGACCAAAATCTGTGATGTCAGCATAGTGCAGCGCTCACCAGCGTGATGTTTCCCAACACACTGATGTCCCCGTGAGAACGCTGAGCTGTGTTTTCATTTTTGTGACAGACACGCTTGGATAAGTCAGGCAAAAAGGCACAGCAGACCTTGCACGGCAACAAGCACCACTATCTTACGAACCACGTCTTACGCCTGCATTGTTTTAACGACTCAGCTGGAAATAGCTCCATCCACTCCTGTTAGCACCTCCATCCTGCGCTCGACGCTCTGTGCATGTTAACTTTGCTCTGAAAGCCGAGAGCTTTTTTTTGGGTCGGCCTGGCAGGTGTAAGTTCATGAATGTCAGGCCTTGTTCCTCTTTTCTAAGCAGCAGCCATCTTTTTTTTTTTTGACGTTGAATTTTCTCTGATTCCCGCCCCCAAAAAGGAGAACTTTTCCCATTCTAGTTTCACCAAACCACACAGAAGTAGCTTCAAAGCTGTAAGGAGACACCTCCTGCAGCTCTCTTTCACCATTTCTTGAAAATGACTCATTCAAATCAAGCAGATTTTTCTAGTTTTGATTATAATTTGTGGCCTAGTTTCAAATTTAAGTCTCTATAAGTAAAAATATTAAGCATTAATCAGTTTTTAATCTATAATCTGCACATTTTCCTCAGGGTAGACATCTGCCAAGCAGAAATGGGACAGTTTGTGGATTTTGTTGTAAAATCAGTACATAGCACACACACACACACACACACACACACACACCCTCGGAGCTCCTGAGTGCTCAGTGTTCCCTGCCGGTCGGGGCACACTGGACACACACAGGACCGCCTCGGTGCTGGCTCAACCCGTTTGTCTCCTACGTGTCTCAGAAAACGCCCCTCAGCTGTTTTCAGTGTACTGCCCCTTTAATTCTCGGAGCGACTGGACCTCCATAACCATCCGGATCCATCTATTCATCCATCCAGACTTTAGAGCGGCTCCAAACGTACTTGAATAACTCAAACACACACGGCCATTTCACACAGTTTTGTCCACTTTTTGTCAAACTCTTTAAAAAATCCTGATTTTTAGTTTGGAGTTTTTTATTTTCAGGTTGTTCCACTTTGTATTTTAATTTAAAGGGATACTATGCAGTTTTGGCTTGCTTTTAGCACCCCCTAGTGTTCTGTTAGGGAAACCAAAAGTGAAACTTATCTCCTCGCTGTGCGTTCGTCTTTTCATCACTAACTCAAACAAATCAGCTGTGTTCACGATCTAAACATGCAGTAAACATGCTGGAAGCAGACTGCAGCACCAGGCACGTCAGCTCCAACAGAGCCCGGACCGGCACTCTGAAGTTGCAAGTGTGGTATTCTGACCACAGAGGGCGGTGGGGGCCTGAGTGACATTTCATTAATCTTAAAGGGTCATTTTAGCACATATTGACTCAAGAAAATTATTTAAAATATGAAAAAGTTGCATAGTATCCCTTTAAATCATATTTTGTGCTCTTTTCTAAACCGGGTTCTGTCCCCAATGCTCTGTTGATGTCAGGGATTCAGGTAGACCCACTTCACCTGCAATCCCAACATTTATTTTATTCATTGAATTAAAAAAAGTGATTTTTATTTGGAGGGTGGGCGGGATTTATTGACTTCTATGTATTTCAGTGATTCATTTATGATTCTAGATTCTTTTCCATATAAATAGAGACCACAGAATTGTGAGTTAGCGATATAGTCGTTTTTATTTGTATTATTGCTGATTTTTGTTTGTCAAATTGTTGATTTTTTTGTATAAAACTATACCTCTAAAATATTTGATTTTAGTTTAATCTTCATATCTTTTTGAAACATCCATCATGTAGCTTTTGTCTGAGTAGCACAAATTGATGTTGGTTGAATTTGTACCTACTTGAATGAAGAAGTAGAGAAAGAAAGGGAGAATTTTCTTTAAACGGAAAAACACTGAGCTACATTTTGTGCAACCGTACCATGTTGCCAGGACCTGCATGTCATTGAATATCCCCTTTTTTAAATTTTATGTTACACGAGTTTTCAAACATCCTTATAAATCAAACTTAAGCGGAAATCTCCCACATATTTCTGGAAAAATAAAAAATTAACATGGCTAAAAGCAACAGAACACCTGTTATGACTGCAAGCGACCGACTAACCGCTTATTTAATTATGATTAACATCAGACTGTGTCTGCAGAACTAAGCATGATCGATGTGCCAAAACTATACTGGTAACTTCTTAAAGAGGATACAATGATCGTGGGTAAATAACCATACCATTAAAAATGAAACGTGTACAGTTTTATAGCGTGTGACATGTCCAAATGTTATGTACAGGATTCAATGAAGCAACGCGGCGTATCTGATATGCGGCGGCTCTATGTTAATGGTCTACGTGAGCGTTTTGGATCGTGTAGCTTTGTTTTCATTTTTGTGTTTTAGTACTGAAGCCGTGTATAATTGCTTAATGCAGGTATTCCATTTTTGTTGACTTAAACAGTTTTATTGACAACAGACGCTCAGCCATTCCAAAGGATTTATGATGGCATTTGCTATAAATATGCTGCTTCCATCGACCTGATGCATTTTTGTAGGTCACGAACTGAAGTTTGTTCCGACTGTGAGGTTTTACGCGTTTTTAGGTGTGCACAAGGTACGTTTTGTGTTTTTTTCTCCCACTTCCTTCGGGCTCCTAGTGTTGCCGATCTGAATGATAACGTGACAGAGCATGTCTTCCCTTGTGACTGGTAGGGGTTTTATTGTTTTTATTAAAGCAGCAGCCATAGAACTATAGACTGGTTTCTGATTGTCGTTACCAAAGGCTCGGAAGGGAGAGATGAATGTTGCCATAGTTTTGAATCCAGTGTTGTTCGTACCGATGGGTTCAACCTTATGTGCTGTCGAAACGTGGATGTTGTGCTTGACTAGGACCTTTTCTACATCTCAAGTAGGCCACTTTCTTATAACTCTTTTTTACTTTTAAAAGTAACTTGAATGAACAAAAGTCGTTCAGTCAAACGAACTCTGAATGAGTCTAAAAGCGACGGAGCAGTAAGGAAACAGAAAGCCGATCTGTTGGTACACGTATGTTCGAACGGACACTGTGGCGCACCTGCTCCTTACTCTGGAGAACGGCGGTAGGATGTCGTTGCCCTTAAAGGATTAGTTTGCTACAGGGGGATGTGCAGCCTGCAGAGCTGCCCATGACCTCACTGACAAATAAAAAACCTTCCACCAGCTGTTGGGTTTGGTTTCCTGTACCTGTTTGTCTTCAGTGTACCTCCTCGGTGTAATTGTTGCTCTCTGGATACCTCTGTGTGATTTTCCTCACCATCAGTTGCCTGTTGTAGTGACTCCGTGGTGCTGCTTCCCCGCTTCTAGCACCAGTATAATCTGTTCTGTAAATAACTCAACTCAGCTATGGCCAGTACATCCACCTTTGACCTCATTTAAACCTTCAGGTGTCTGATTTATATATTTTTTTCCTTTCAGCAAACCAAAATCACTACATTCAAGTATTACAGTTGTACAGTTCTACACACATTTTAATGTGCTGGTCTTAGCTGCTCTGTTGTACCTTTTTATGGCATTATTTTTTACATGTCAGACAATATATTGTGACCATGTCCTATGCAAATACGAAAAATAACAGATTGTTGAGTAATGTATGTTGTCATAACTTGTATGCATGATATAGTGAGGTTTACATTTGAAATAAATTCATAAAATAAACATTCGTTCTTTGCTTTCCTGTGATTTTTTTTCCTGCAGCAAGTGTTTAAAAGTTGGTTCTGTTGGAAAATAAAAAACAATGAAAATCTTACTTGTTGGAAAAAGCTTTTTCATCAAACTTTAATTGGAAAAACAGGGTTTAAATTTGAATTAAATGACAAGCTAATGACTAATCTGACTGCAGGCTAAGACAAAATGAGATTTCTGTTGTCTAAAAAAACAACTCTGATCCTAAAAAATCCATCCAGCACTGTTTAAGAAACCTTTACACACCTCTCGATTTCACATTACATCAGTAATTACTAGGGGTGAGACTCGATTAAAAAATTTAATCTAATTAATTAGAGGTAATTAATTAATCTTGATTAATCACATTTTAATCATTCAAGAAAATTTGCCCCCAAAGCAACTTTTCAAATAAAAAATAATGAGGCAGAGGGTTAGGGTTAGGGTTAGGGTCATGAAGCGGGATTTCAGATCACTCATTTGATTTTAGCTTTAGTTTTGTTTGGAGAATGTAAAAAAGGTTTGCCCGGTCTTGTAGGTTCTGAAGTTTATTTAGAGGTGCAGCTTAAGGATGTTCATTTATATTTAGGGCATGTACTTTGCTGCTAAAATTCAACATTCCCCAATTGGGGACCCTGTTGCCCAAAGGGTTAATTTTTAATTTACGCATTATTTTTTTCTAATTAATTAATCATAATTAATGCATTAAATTCCCAACCCTAGTAATTACATTTCTATGGATATTTGCAAATGCAGTTAGGCAGGCTTCATGGGGCATTTTTGACAAGCAAGGGTGGTTCTAAGGGGGGTCCTGGATGGGCCAGTGCCACCCTGACAGCAGGCCTGGACCCTCCTGTGGCCACCCCTGCTGAGGGAAGAGCCTGAGCATTAATAAGTACATATTCCTGTGATTATTAAGCCTAATGTGGGATCAAAGCATGTGAATGAGTTTATCTGAAGCTGAAACGAGAATCTAATACAAATACTTTGATGTTGTTACTGATAGGAAGTCACTGATGACAGGAGTATCATTTCTGCTGGAATAGCATCATAATAAAAGAAAGAACAGCAGTATAAAAGTTTAGACCGTCATCATGAATCCAGTCTAGGCACCACTGGGATTATCACATTAATTTGGCCAGAACTAGACATCATTTCTCCAAACTCATTCAAAGCTCTGTCTACAACTGACATATTCCCCAATTTTTCTACAAAATGAAGACTCTTAGCATGCCTGTTTACTGTAATGTTCAAATTTTTTGCACAGTGCTTCTTGTTCTAAAATCAAACTGTAAAGTTTTTTTAATATGTTAAAAAGGAGTAAAGTGTTATCTCTCACTTCTAACATTGCAACAGGAAGTTCACGTTGTTCCTACATTTCACACATGCAAATATTTACTGTAACTGCTGGGGTATCAACAGCGGGTGGGGCATGAAAGTGCAAGAGGGAGGCTTTGCTTCCTTATTGTCGCTGAGAAAAGTTTGATGCACGAACACAACAAACTCGCCGCTGCAGATAAATGGATGATGCACTGCAAACTATAATGTATTCATTCAAGTCCAGGTGACACACACACACACACACACACACACACACACACACACACACACACACACACACACACACACACACACACACACACACACACACACACACACACACACACACACACACACACAAAGTGCCAGACGTGTGCCTTAATCTGTCCCTCTTTTATTCAATGACAGGCGTGGCCTTTCCTGCATACAGTGAGTCAAATGTAATGCAGATTGTGACAGGAGTAAATAAAAATACATGTGCAGTAAAATTCTGCATGAGGAGCCTCTGTAGACCAGGTTGGAGCCACACAAACAGACAAGCTGTCACCCCTGGCACCAACACACACAATGCTGGGGAATGACATACGGCGTGTTGCTGGAGCTTGTTCACAGTCACATCATTGGGTGGCAAATGAAATTTAAAATCTTAATAGATTTTTATTAATTTTTTTGCTGAAAATATCAATCCAAACGGGACCAAATATGCAAATCTTGCATCTTTTCCAGGTCGTGAAACTTCTGGTCTGCAGCTGAAAACACTCAGTCGTATGTCACTGTTACAAAACACACGTTGGGTTTGCGTGGGTGAGGAGTTTCATACCTTTTAATCGCTCGTTTACTACAAAGATGACACACTTGCTTCTCTTTAGTGAGGCTTACTGCTGCAGAAGCAGGGCAAGTCACTCATACGAGCGGTGGGAACACTTCTCTGCTGGTATCACCCTGCAGACAGGATGTGGGGGCGGAGGAGGTGGTGGTTTCGCTTTGACTCGTTTATCTCTACAGTCACGCGTTTTCTCTGGATTATCAGCTCTCAGCTTCCAGGTATGATGCTGAAACTTGGGGTGAACACTCAGGCATTAGTGAGAAGGAGGAGGGTGGTGCCAATCCAGTCACACTCAAACGTGTGGGAGGCTCTGCAGGCAGAAAAAGGGTCTGTGCTCCACTGAGGTGTGTGTGTGGGCGACGCTTTGAGAATCAGTGGAAAAAAATAAATAAATGAAAAAGGAAAAGAGGTGGTCAGCAGCCACAGCGGTAGAGGTCTCCATCACACTGAGGCCTGTGTGCTATAGGGCCATGTGATGCCACCCACTCTCAGGAGCACTGCACGGGCTGGCGTCAGATCTCGCAGAGCGGGTTGGATGAGAGCAGATATTGGAGGCTGGCACTGGCTGAGAACAAGGCTTAGCTATGGGAGGTTGGGGGGGGATTGGCATACCACTCAGCAGCAAGGCAGCTATCCTGCTGAAAACAGACCTGTAAATCCTCTCAGGTAGAGTGGATCTCACTCTTTTAGATGAGACCTGAGGACATAAAGAGGAAATATTTAATTTTAGAACGATAGAGCAGTTTTATCGTTCTATATTTTAGCTTTATTGCCATGATGAGACAATTTCTCACCTGCAGAATAAAAATTTTAAGGGGGACTTTCTTCATTTTAGACTTTTAATAAATAAAATATTTGCGAGGGAGAAACATATGCATCACATAAAACGGAGACTAGTTCATTTTTATTAAAACGTGTTCATCTAAAAGTTTTGCTGTTGGAGATAAACGACCTGCAGACCTATTTCTGTCTGCAATCACCATAAAAACAAATACTTAAAGAAAAAGATGATAGCTCGAGTTTAATTCATCTTAAGGAACACTTGTGCGAATAAAAAGGTTCGAAAAATAAATCCTAAAAGACCAAGTTCACTGCTTGTTTTTAACACATCTGCGTTTCAATGTTGATGTTTTCTTTTATCAAATAACACAAGCCTGGAGGAGTTCTGCTATGTGGTGGAGTTGCTAATGCTAACGGTTAGCTTCTACTAGCCGAGACATTCTCTGCTGTTTCCTGGACGCTAAACCAACAACAGCCTTCCCCGTCGTGAGTCAAGATGGGTGAGTCCATGAATTTGACAGTGTGACGTAGAATTGACAGGCTTCTCTAATCCGAGCATTTTCCCGTGTATATTCTGTTGTTGGCTAATGCAGGAATTAGGGCTAAATGTTTAGCCTGCATGTGAAACTCAGGCTAAACAGAGAAAGAATCATATTAAAAAATAATAATAATAAGTGAAGTAATGAGTGAACAACTTGACCTTTAAAACTGACACCTTTTCATGCTTTTAGCTGCTTTCATGCAGTCAAAGTTGCAGAAGTGAGTGAAATGCATGTGTCACAAGACTCTAAAGCTTAATCGTCCTACTTTACACAAACGAGACCTCACACTTAATAAAATAAGTGTTCTTATTGTTCTTTGTCCGTTTTTCTATTTATCTGGTTTAAAAATGCCGAATTGCCGTGGCCACCATCAGGTCACACTGCTGAAACATTCAGAAGCACAAATGCATTTAAACGGGTAGAAATCAGGATTTTATTGTCATGGATGCAATGCTTTTATTCTCTGAGCTTCTGTTCTGGTTTCTCAGTGTTCTTTTTCCCTCCATCATTTCCCTCAGGTCTCCTCGTTACTTTCTCCTAATCTGTAATCACTCACCTGTTCCCCATTTAGTAATTATCCCTCTATCTATATCTGTCCCTCAGTGTGTTTTCTCTGGTCATCTGTTACTAACCTGCCTTTGCTAATCCCTGCTGCACAGTCCTGTTCCTGTCCTTGCTGTGGATGCGTGTGTGTGTGTGTGTGTCATCAGTATAAATAACACTGATATGCATGTGCTCTGTTAATTAATGTACTACTCAGTGATGTGCCGATAACAAACTAAAAGGTCCTTTTAAACATTGCCAGATGCCAAATTTGGATCTTTTTCAGACCAAATGAGTATTTTATCTTCACAGGTTCCATCTCCACAGAGCTCAGACACAGATGACTTGCTAAAATGTGAAGATCATCGTAAAAACTACTGTGGTTTTCCACCAGAGCCAACTCTGAATAAGGTTCCAATGTTATGGATGTAATCCTGCAGCTCCTGTCATCTGCAGAAACACTGGAGTTAGTGGTGAAGAAGAGGCTGAGAGCAGGGAATTAGTGGTACGGTGCAGGAACAGCAAAGTTATTTTAAGTGTAAAAAAAAAAGACGATGGAGAAGATTCTGGACTTTAGGAGGACTAGCAGTAACCTCTGGTTGGGGCAACAGCATCAGGGAAATGGAGCAAACTGAGAAGTGCTCTGCAGCCTCCATAAGCTGTGTTTTAATGATCCACGTCACAAACCTTCTTTGCATTGCAGCATTTAAACTTAAAAGTTGAAGAGAAAATTATGGACGTAAAACTGCCTGTTTTAAAATCTAACGCACCTTTAGAGCCTTAGAATCAAAGTTTTTGGGTTTATTTTGTCTTTAAGGGATTTAAATACAAACATATTCTGTTCTAGGACTGATTAAATGTTCAGATGACTTGTGTTTGTTCATCCAGAAATGTTAGGTATTAATAACTCACACGCTGATGACCCCTCTCTGTTGTTTTTATAACTGACATTAAGCCTTTGTTGCAGCTTCTTTTATAAATGTCTAACGTTATAAACCAGACAGCCAGAACATTACGATCACTGAGAAATACAGAGAATATGTTGTTCCTTGGCTTATATGACCTATGTTCCTATCCTCAGCCATGGTAATGACCAAAAGATGCCGGGCTCAGCTTTAGGGATTGGGATGAGGAGTTGGGTTGTTGGTAGAGTAGAGATGCTGCTCCTCCACATCAAGAGGAGCCAGCTGAAGTGGATCTGGCATTTGGTCTGGATGCCTCATAGGAGACATTTTTCGGGCAGGTCTCATCAGAAGAAGGCCCCCAGGACGACCCAGGACACACTGGAGGGATTATATCTAACACTGGGGAACACCGTGGAATCTCACCACTGGAGCTGGTAGAGGTTGCTTGGGAAAGGATGGTTTGGACCTGCGACCCCTGCAACCCGGATGAGTGAATGCATTTGTTGTGATGATGATACAGAAAGGAGTTCTCTTTATTTAACCGTTTCAGTTCTTTTCTTTTCTCCACAGTTGGATGTCAGTCATCCTGTCTCGCAGGAATCGATTACAGCTCTAAGACTGGAACGTTCTGCCCCGAGTCAGAGGGAAATTCTCTCCTCACTATTTTGTCTGAGTCATCCCCAAAAGCCAACCCAATTATCCTTTTGCAGCACACACCCTATAGTTTAAGGAGGCTGTTTTAGGTATTTAACCCAAATTAGATCCCCGCTCCCCCCAGAGTGGTTTTGTGGAAACAAGCTAACGGCTAACAAAGACGGGTATACCCTCCTAAAAGAACTCCAGTTGCTCACCCCCCCCCCCCCCACATCCTTATTCACACAGAAATCTGAGTACAGTTGTGTCACTGTCAGTGCAGCATGAGGCCCTTTCTGCAAGAATAACACTAAATTCATATAAAATAACTTTTGCATTAACTGCTGTAATGATTAGAATTGAAGTTTTAAAATGGCAGTAATCTATTTTATTCTGAGTCTTCGCTGTCATCTTGTCAATCCACAATCTGTTAAACTGAGATTGTTCAGAGTTACCTGCAGCAGGTAAGATGTTTCCATTAGTAAAGACTGTTAACTTTAAACTCCTTAAAATGCATTTGGGAATGTTATTTCAGTCAAACAGTTCTCCTCTTTAATCATAATATTCTAGCAACTTTTAAAATGAAAATAGAAAAATGTGTTTATGCTGCACCTTCTGCACTGTAACTGCTCAGACTTTAACTTGGTCTTTTCTTTTGTTAAATCTAATTTTGTGTATTTTAAATGGACTTTTTTCAGTTTTTTCTTGCACCTGTACAGCACACTGCATTGCCTCTGTGAATGAAATGTGCTTTATAAATAAAGCTGCCTTGCTTTGCCTAATGATAATTGTTTTATGTTGTTGCAAAGCCTTAGTAGTCTTTATTAAAGCATGATTATTCAACATTTTGAAGAAACCCTATAATGAGAAATCTCTTCCTTAAAAACTTGGAAAAACCTTTCAAGCTGAAGACTAAAACTAGTAAATCTGTATGATGCAAGATTCCTGGCATTACTGAAATGTAGGAATGTTGATTCACCTAAAGGATGATGGGAAATTTAAACAGTCTAAATAACAATTACCATGTTGAAGTAGTCCCAAAACTTCTAAATCTAAACTTTACATTATAAACCCGTCTTCCACCCTTTTGCAGCAAAAACAAAACGACACAGACACACCATGTTTGTAACAATAAACTATTTTTTTCATATTTACATCTGTACCTAATGTGCAAATTAATAATTTAGTGTAAAACTCTTAAAGGAATACAAAATCATATCTTACAGTCCTAACATGGTGAGAGTCCATGAACTCGAGTCACATAAAAACAAAGAGGAGCAACACTGCAGTCAGAACAGGGGAGAGAGAGAGAGAGAGAGAGAGAGAGAGAGAGAGAGAGAGAGAGAGAGAGAGAGAGAGAGAGAGAGAGAGAGAGAGAGAGAGAAGCAAACCCAGTGGACATCCTTGGCCAGGACACACTTTAAGGACAGCATGGTACGTTATCCAAGCATCACCAGGACGAACGGCAACACAAACACTGCATCTTTACATAAGTCATGTCAAAATGAGAGGAAAGCACTTGGAGGCCCGTATTATTATTATTGTTATTTTTTAAATCCCACTGATTGATTAAAGCACTGATGATCACAAAGGCTTGAAGGTGCTCGTAGCAGCAGGTGCTTCTTTTAACGGCCTCTAAGACATGGAAGAAGGACAATCTCACATTGGACTGGTGGCTTCTTTACACTGCAGGTCTGTGTGTGTGTGTGTGTGTGTGTGTGTGTGTGTGTGTGTGTGTGTGTGCTGGGGGGAAAACAGACACGTAATCACACTTCAGACTGAAAAAGAAAAACCACACACTGCTGTCACGACTCACATTTTGTCTCATCTAACACCAGTAATCATAAACACGCCCTAAACACGTCAAATCTGAGAAGCAGCTCAACCGAAACGACGTTATTTGGTGTTTGGCACAGAATATGTAGAAAAATCTGGTTTGTAATTATCAGTACTTTTGAAAATAAAGCCAGCTTGGCAGTGCTTGTGGACCTCGGGAGGTTGACGACGTGCAGAGATGTGAACTCGTATCCGACACCACGCTTGTGAGCCTGACGTCGACCCCTGGAGACATGGGCGAAGAACGAAAAGCACACTTAACAAATGACCGCTCAAACACTTCGTCCTAATCCAGCGTTACGATCTAAAAGGTTTACACACTTTTAATTCCTGTATTTCAAATTGGTTTAGAAAAAAAAAGCACACCGTGACGCTCTTTTACAATTTACAAGACACAGTTAACCTACAGTATCCGTAACATTGGTGCATAGACAAAATCGGGAGTGTGTAGCAAAAAAATCACCAATTTATTGCTTGAAAGTCTAATATTAACCCCCTCCCCCTTCCTCCCATTTAATTTTCCTTTGATTGCAAAACAACTACAAACATCCCGCGGAGACTTCGAAGACCCAGGCAGAGGTATTGCATTCAAACTGATTAAAAGAGCTAAAATGTTCCTTCCCTGATGAAATGCGAATCTTCGGTGCTTTGAAAAATAAAGAGCTTTCCGTCACGTACAGAGAATCACATCACAGAGAGATAACTTTTACTCTAAAACAAGTAAAAGACTAAATTCGAGAAAGACAGAAATAAAACAGAGAAATCGAATCTGGCCAAAGCTGCTCACTGATTCAAGTTCTGCTTCCTCCCGTCGGAAAATAAGAGACCTCCACTGACAAGGGGGGAAGGGCGACGAGAACGCACGAGCATTATTCGATAAATTGAAAAAATGTTCGCGATCGAGTTGATTCTAAATGCAGAGTGCAGGTGGCGTGGCTCCCTCGGGGCTCCTGCAGGCCGTGTTGTGGCTGAAGCGGTGGTGATGGCTATACAGGCCTCTGCGTTTTGCCCTCCCTCTCCCTGCGTTTCAGCTCCTCCCTGTAGCAGTAGGAGCAGTAGTTGTCCGTCTCCGGCCTCCCGTAGAAGGAGCAGTTCTCCCTCTTGCAGCGGCGCTGCTGAAAGCAGTACAAAGGGCTTCCAGAGCTCCGCCCTTTGGTTTTGTCTTGGCCGAGCCAGCTGTGAGACAAGTTGTCCTCGTCAGCGAACTCGAGGCAGTCCTGAATGTCTCCCGCGTTGAAGCCGTTGGTGTAGGTGTGGGACTTGTGGTCGCCGGGCATGTTGTAGGCCAGCGTTTCCATGGTGTTAGCGGTGCGGATCCCCGACAGCCGGGCCGGGCTGTAGCTCTGGGATGACAGGGTGCGGTTCTGCTGGGGGTAGGTGGCGCATGTCTTTAAGGTGCCCACCACAGACTTGTAGGGCTCATCCTGGAAGATGGAGGATTGCACGTTGACATCTTGTAAGTGAATGACGCTGTGCCTCTGAATGGGCGGCGTATGGCTGTAATGGGCGGACACAGGGACAGGCTTGGTTCTCTTAGCACCAATGCTGGGGGAGGAGTAAGGCGCGGGGGCCGGGGCCGGGTGGGATACGTGATGCGAGGCTGTCGGTGGGGTGAGAGGAGGTGCCGGGGCAGGGATGAGAGCGGCTGCAGGGGTGGGGCTGTTTCTGCCCTGCGTCTTGAGTCCCAGCAGGGGCTGGGGGGTGCTGTAGGTGTGGTGGGGCAGGACGGGAGAGCAGCTCTCTGGAGGAGAGCTGTCCGACCGCTCTCTCTGGAAGACGCTCTCGTGCTCCGGCTTCTTCGCTGCCACTTCGTTGGCGGCGGGGGGCTTCTTCTCCGCCTCCTTCCTCTTCTGCTCCTGCTCTTGGCTGAAGCGCTCCTGGGCGTTGGTCAGATAGTAGCTGATCATCTCCTCGTGGAACTGGTGTCGATGGCTTGTGAGCAGGAGTCCTGCGAAGATGAACTTGCGCTCCCCCTGCATGGCAGCCCGCAGGATATTGAGGCTGAGCTTGACATCTGTGCTGTACTTCCAGCTTTCAAGGGTCTTGTCTCCAGAGCCTTTCCCGCCGCTGTCCTGTCTCTCTGTTGGGGACGAGCTGGAGGGCCTGTCTCCGTCTGTCGGGGAGGGACTGGTGGCTTTCTCGGAGGAGGTGGAGCTGGTTGAGTGGCTCGACTCCTCCTTGCTTCCCTTGGTTGTTTTAGACTCCTTCTTCTTTGTCTTTCCTTCTCCGTTCTCCCCGTGACGACCTGAGCCGGAGTTGGACTTGTTCATTTTGCCGTGCACAAGCCCCCCGAGGCCTCCCATGTTCTTCTTCAGCTTGATGCCAAGAGTTTTGCTGAAGCTTCCGAGTCTGTTGGCCACAGAATCGGTCCGACTCTTGTCCTTTTCTTTGCGCTGCTTGTCTTTGTCCTTCTCCTTGCTGGGCTTTCCGGCGTTGACGTTGGAGTTGCTGCCAACAGACTCGCGGTCCGAGTCCATGGACTCAGCCAGAGACTGGACGTCCTCACCTGCAGAGGCTGTGGGAGACTCTGGCTGAGCCAGGGGAGCCTGCAAAAGAGCCAACAAGGAAAGAAAAACAGCTTTAAGAGTGACGATGGCCCGACAAACTCCTTCCATGTACAGCAAAGACAGAAAGAACTTAATTACCCATTTTTGGTGACTCATAAAAAGCACATCCACAAATGTGAGCGATTACTGGGTTCTGACTCTAATTAAATCCGACTGATCGGACTCTGGGGCTTCAAGAACATCTGGAACGAGTGAGTGCCTCCAAGGCTAAATCAACCGTAACAAACTCGACACACACACGCGTGTGGAGAAAAACTCACCCTTGTTTCAGACGGGATTCGGATCCATGTTACATTCATGTAGTTGTGCAGCAGGTTGAGTTTGGCCTCCAGAGACAGGATTAGACTACAAAAAAAAATAAAACATGGCTGTTTAACAGCGAGACATCAAAAGTGCTTTTTCGAGGAGAATAAATGCAGTTTTAGCAGAATTTGTTTAAAAAAAAATCCCAATTTAGATGAAACTGGATATAAATAAACGTATTATTATGAGTCAATTACAGCAGTGCATTGTGGGAAACATATTAAGAGGTGTAAAGAGAAGATTTAAGCATTTTTCCTGTCTGTATCTTGTTATTGTTCGTATTTAAGGAGAATCCGGAGCCCTTCAATAAGCTCAGAGAAGGTGTTGCTGCTGATTTTCCGAGGCCATTCCCTGGAAACACGAAGGATGCCTGACGTGACTCACATTTAATCCCATCACTGCTCTTGGTCTTTGAAGCGACTGGAGCCCAGAGCTCATAATCAGATTCCAATCCCTGACCCACCTCACCTACATGGAGCTGCTTTACGCAGCAACGTGCATCTTTGTGTGATTTCTTTTTTGATGCACGGCGGACTTACTTGGCCAACTTGGTGTTGTCGTTGTCGTCCCTTCCCCACTCCCAATCTTTGCCGGGATCCACGGCGAAATGCAGCGCCAGCAGCTTGTGCTCGGAGTCGGTCAGAGGGATAACAGCTGGAAGAGATGAGCGTCATCAGTCGGGCCCAGCTTCATCAACAGACAGAAGATTACACATCGCTTAAGTGACACTCTGTCAATGATCCCACATTCCTGTGAGAGTGGGATCAGCGTGACCAGGAAGCACCAATAGGATTGTACGTTCATCCAAGGAAAAATGTTTTTAACACCATGAGTGGACACAGAACATAAAGCAGACATCTAACTGGGAAATGTGCCTGCTGTGTGTACATAATACACATGATGGCTCTCGTCAGCCTACTGCATGTGTGGGCTGTTGTCCACTGCAGCAAAGACAGAGACAGGATGTTCAGGCTGAGGACATTCCAGCCTTCCCTGTCAGATCCAGATGGAAGACGGAGTCTCCTCCTGGTGTTGAGCTCTGCTGGCTTCACAGACGCTCAGAACCTCAGCGTGCCGAGAGTCAACATGCTGCTGCAAGTCAGCGTGATGCTGCTAAAGTTGCACTGACAGATTTAGTCTGGCCAAACCCTGCTCAGAACAAATCCAAGAGCGCTGATGACAAATGATGTTTGTCCAGAAATCTGTCCTTACCTACAAAATCACAATGAGGCTTACGCCACCTCCCTAAAATACTGCATGACTAACGCCTGCAGCTACGCAGCCCAACGGTAAAGAGGACGCTGGCATGGCAACAGAGTGTACCAACAGGAAAAAAAAAGGTTTTCTGCAAGAAAGGTCTTTCCAAGAAGTTTAAACCCAGAACGTTCAGTCAGCCTGAACTCAAACAAACACGAGAACCTCCCCCTCAGTTCCCACTCGGGTCATCCAGCAGGCAAGCAGAGGTCTGTGAGGTGGCGTCCTGGCTCCCATGCAGCTGTCCTCCCTTTAGAGTGCTGTGTGTGCAGTTATTGCAGCTTCAGCAGGGTCCAAACTCAGAAACTCAATAATGCCAGTTGAACTAAGGGGGACCGACACGTGCTGTAATGCATTTACTACCTCAGACTTATTTTGTTGTCCTTGGATGACCAAAGCCTCTGGATGGATGGCATCATTTCCTTATGTGGCGTGCATGCTGTGTACACGGCTACGTAGCAGCTAGCCTGCCTGGTTGTGCTTAGTCTGCAAATTTATTCAAGAGGAACACAAACGAGAGGACAAAGGGGAAAAAGGTGTTGGGGATTCAACTTTATTTGCTAAACTTGACTGTAAATTAACCTTTTTTGTTGTGAAACATCAAGAATCAAAGGTCAACTTCTTTTTTTTTTAAACTATTTGGAAGGAAAAGCTACTCAGTCAGGGTTTTTGTAACCAGTGAGATTCAGACATAATTGGCAGAATCTCAAAAACAAGCAGAAATTCAAATTCTTGAATTTGCTCACTGCAAGGCTGCAGATTTCCAGAGTCCACATCACCAGGTTGTGCACGTAAACAAGCCTGCATGGAAAGACCCCCCTTTAGCTTTGAATCCAGCAGATCAGCAGTCAGTCTGAGTTACCTTTAATTAGCAACAACAGAAAACAACCCAGTTCACCTACTCTAACAGAGATAACACACTAGCATATAAACTGCAGTTTGGTGCGGCTGGCTTCACCTGAGCTAGCAGATCTAGCTGATTCAGCTGGGAAACTGGCTGACTGATGTCATAACCTGATTTCTAACAGGAGTTTCAGCAGATTAAAGAACACAAAATCAAGATAAAAAACAGTTTAATAGGCAAAATTTGAATCAGATATTTGGGATTAGAAATGGACCGATCATGTCTGCGCTGCCCCATCCCCCGTCAACCGCAAAATGCACTCTAACAACACGCATCAACACCACATTAGAGCAGGCGGAGGGAGACTAGGGGTCTTCCCACACTAGGTGTTCACATGGTGCTCTCAAGTATGGGCTTGGGTGTTTTTAACACATAACCTAAGGCTGTGGTTGGCACTATATGCACTAGGATTTATTACCGTGTGCTTTGCTACTGTTATACATCCTCATGTTGTTGGTGCAGTGATGTTTTGGTTCTGTTGTATTTTTTGTGTCCCTTTTTTTCTCTTTTTCTCCTTCTGCAGGTCTAGAAGCAGATTCTTTTGCATCCTTTATTGTTTATTTTTGTGAACCCCCCCCCCTTCCTTCTCTTTCATTTCCGTGTCCGTTGAAATTTTAACCAACCGAAAACATTTCTAATAAAGTTCTGATATCATAACGATCCACCTGTGAGAATAAAACTGTAAGGCTTGTTTTCAGCACTCAGACATCAATTTTGTTTGCTATACAGCCAAACAGGACATAGAAAAAAAAATAAAAGAAATGGACCGATATGGAGTTTTCTATTGCCGATACCGATGGTTACAGTCAGGTGATGCCGTTGATTTTTGGGCCGATTTTTATGGCTGAACTCTAGACATTATCGTTATTTACATGCTAAAATATCACTAATAACAACATTTACCAGATTTTGAACACTGAATTCAACCAACTGTTGAATCTTCATTCTGTGTGCAGAATTAAAATCCAACATTTTAGCAAAGTTAATCAAACAAATCAATAAACTGACCCAGTTTAAAATATAAAGCTGGTGAATTAAAAGAAAATTCAGTTGACGATAATGTTTTAGAGCATTAATTAAGCAGATGTTTTTCAGGAATGTAAATATACGTCAGTCAGTGCGCCCCGGGGCAGCTGTGGCTCATCACCACCAGCGTGTGAATGGGTGGATGACTGATTGTGTTGTGAAGCGCCTTGGGGGGTTGTAGAACCCTAAGAGGGCGCTATACAAATACAGGCCATTTACCATACATTTAACTAAAATTCAGCTGCCCACAGATGTGCCTGACTTTAATCAGCTCTACTAAAGAGATATGTCAGCCATTAAAAAATGGTAAATATCTGCCCGATACAATAGTCTATCCCTATTTGGGATCTATGAAATAAATTCATTTAAAATAAATTTGTTGTGCCAATCACTGTTGCAATTTTAACAGGCAGGCTCATCTGTTAAAGCTGTTTCTATATGAGAATCAATGCAGTCAGTAAAACCCTGAACACATCAAGATGTGACCAGACTGAGACGGTTTCACCAGGATCAGGTAGGTGGCCTGTGGACCGTTTCCTTCACCCAGGCGGGCGTTAGGAGTTCAGTGATTTGATGCCAAAGCAAACCTGGAAGTGTTTTGGTTTTTGGGACCAGAGCTTAAAATAGCTCAGAGGGTCAGTCCCTCCCAAACGCCGTCTGACCACAAAAACACAAACAAGCAGATCAAAGAGCGTCAGCAGCATCTACTGAGGGGTCAGTCACTATCACACAGCAGGTGAGCTGCAGCGGGCCGGGATGGAAAACCAAAGTTCTGAACCGGACTCTAGAAAACCGCCCGACAGCTCTCTCTCTCTGGGGTCTGTTAATAAAAACAGTAATAAAAGAAAGTTTTTGATCTTAAAGCAATAACCGCCAGCTTTAATCTTTTTTTTTCCCTTTACCATCATTCATCATCAGTGGAGCCTCAGACGCCACGCCAGGAGCCTTTAAACGGAGCGAAGGCACCATCAGTCAGCGTGATTTAGAATGGTTGGTGCTACAGGAGGGACTCGGCTATAATCCTCCTTACAGAGGCCCAGCCTCCCACACCTGAACACACACACACACACACACACACACACACACACACGGCCAAAAGACCCAACGAAAAGCACCTGACATGTCCACACAGTGGTCTGACTGTACGGGTGGGGCTGTTAGACGGTTGGGGCCCCTGCAGCCGGGGACCCAGCCCATAATCTGTGATGTGATGAGGGTTTATGGGCGGGGCTTCTCTGCACTAATTAGCAGTGAAGAGATTAGGTCCGTCCGTCTGTCTGGCATCTGTTCCCAGATATGAACCTCATATCTGGTTCGAAATTAGAGAGGAAAAAAACTCTTTGTGTAACATCTTAGATCATCATGTTATAACACACACACACACACACACACACACACACACACGCACACGCACACGCACACACACACACACACACACACACACGCACACACACACACACACACACAGATTAGTGCAGATTTGTATCTCTGTTATGCATAAAACGAGTTCTCACATGGCACGCTAATGCATCATGTTAAGAGTACAAGTGTTTCCATAACATCCTGAAGAGACTGCAGACTTGGAGATCCTATCACACGAGGACACAGTGTACCAGGATGAAAAAGTACAACCACGCAGGGGGGGTTGTGACTGAGCTAAAAGCAGGTCGTCTGGACGGATGCGCCATCTGGTGGACAAGAGGAGGGATCTTCTCTTTCAAACCAAAGTAAAAAACACCCGTTTAGAAAGAGTGGGCAGACTTAAAAGTGCTGCAGAGGCATTAAAGGAGTGATGTTTAGTGATCGTGCGCGTCTGAGGTGTCTGTTCATCTGCAAACATGAGCAACACCCCTTCAGAAAAATCGAGGAGGAAGGAAATTGTTCTGTGTAAGTGTGTCTGAGTGAAAACATACAGACGGAGACAGATTTGGCCGGCTGCCCACGCAAATGACAAGCGAGTTCCACCCACGGAGCCAGACACGGAAAGAGTGCCGTGACTACTAAGGCCGGTTGTCAAGGAGATCCACTCTGTTTGTCAATTAAAGGAGCCCCCGTGTGAGGAATGCTCTGACCTCAAGAATAAGCAACGCATCCGGAGCGGCAGCGCTGGCATCTGAGTGGGGCACGACAAAAACAAGTCACTCGACACAAACCGCTGCCACAGCTTAACGCGATCAATGTGCTCTGAAGACCTCCCCGTGAGAGAGGCGAGCGCGACAGTGACCAAGGAGGAGAAATGTGATGCAATTTTAAGTATTTTTTCAGCGCATCCACCTCTCTCTGTTAGGAAAAATGGATCAGAGGTAATTAGACCGCCATCTCATCCATTATTCACCTCGTGCAGGACGTTCAGACCTTCACTCTCTACTTTTGGGTCTGCTTACCTTGCTCCCGCTGCTGGTCTCTCTGCTCCATGGACACCAGAGCGGAGAAGTGAGCCTGATCGTAGGCCAGGACCAGAGGGGAGCAGTGACAGTGGCTCGGAGGCACTTCCAGGGGCAGGTAGAGCCCTCCAAAGGGGATAGGAGCGAACGCTGTGGAGTTAAAACAGAACAGGGTAATAGTCCATCATGTCACAATTTTTGGTTTTAATTTATGTAAAAGCAAAAGGATGATGTTGAAATAGGGTTAGGGTTTGGTTTAACCCTGTTTCAACACACCCAGAACCCAGAGTAAGGATTATTGAAATAGCCTCAAAAAATTTTATTTCAAGCTTTACTTTGGATTTATTTCAGCTTTTATTTTGAAATTTTGACTTATTTCTCAAAATTTGGACCCTAGCCCTCTAAATACAGCATGTAGACTTTTTTTTATCTCAATAATTTAACTTTAGCCATGAAATAAAAAAAAATTCCTCCTCATAAATTAGCGAGATAAGTTTCGTCTACCTTCTCCTCCTGAGTCTCTGAGCATGGTGTCGGCCACCACTACGATCGGCCTGCGTAGCACATGGGCCAGCACGAACACATGGAACTCCTCCAAACTCTCGTAGACTGGATCTTCAGAGTTGTCCACCCTGAGGGAAACACACACACACACACTCAAGATGTAACACATGTCTATAACAGTCCTAAGCCAATTTGATCGCAACCGGATCCTCCTGGATTTATTTTCTCCTTTGGTGACCTCTGCTCATGGACAGAAGTCTGATGAAAATCAGAGGCGGAGTTCTCGAGCCACCAGGGAACCGGAGGATGCAACAATTACATTTTCAGCCTCACAAACGGCCGAGACGCCTCTAATAAAGAGCCTCTTAATAAGTGAATCCCACTCAAGCCATTCAGAGGCTCATCTCACACTCCGACCATCAAACAGCGGTAACCTGATTACGCTTGGTTACAACCTCCAGAATAAACCAGTAAATTACTCCCTTGCAAGGGCCATTCCCAGTGATGGAGGGGTTCATACTTATGTCTCCATTTTCAGGACTGTAATGTTTATTTTATTGGTCAGATTAGAGGCTCTAGTTGCATTTGATCTTTTGATTTACAGAAATTAAGAAAACAAAAGTTTTAATCACACTTGCTTTTATTCCACCAGCTCTGCAGCCAGAGCATCTAAAGTGTGTAAGAACATTTCAATGAATATGGAAACACTGTCAAACCACACGGTTTGTCTGCGTAGGAGGAGGAAACCAGAGCTAGTTTCCAGTCCGCCTCTGTAGCATAAAAAAACACGTACGTTTATTTATGCAACTCGCTGCAGCTAAAAGTAACTCACAGCTCAGAGGAGGCCCCTAAAGCAGAATCGATGCATGCATGTGGCGGCCAGTAGATGGCGCTGTTTCATGATTTTACATTCTGCACTCCTTGTGATTTTCCTGCGCCTGCAGCTATACAGTAATGTGGAATTCTGGGGGATGGATGCATGTTTGTGGGTGGATGGTCTTACCCTCCGCTGGTGTTCCCGTTCTTGCTGAGGTGAGTGCGAGGCTCGCTGGAGGCCAACTTCAGCAGCTCGTTCCACTCTCGTTCCCACTCCTCCTCTGTGTACACCAGGCCCGACTGCACAGAAACACACCTCATCTTTTTTTCTTTTATGCATTCACACACAGACTGTATTTGATTAAAGAGAAAATGTGTAATTAGAGGAAAAAGATGGCCGTCGTGCAACAACGTTTCTCCTCTGCAGAGAAACCAGATCAGCGAGTTTCATGGGATACGTCTTAGATCAGTGGGCCAAAGGGACGCCTCAGGCATTTTTAAAACATCTGGTCTACTTCTTTGCAGGAGCTATCTTTGGTGACACACTTTGTTTTTCCCTTCTAATATATTTGAAAAAATATTCTAACATCGGGAGACTGGGAAGAGGGAGGCATTTGACGGCTAAAGTGCAGCTTAACAACAGAGTTTCTGAGTGACTCGTCTGTTCGCTCGCTCATATTAACGCGTCACTTGTGAAGAGGTGGCGTGCAAAGACGGACACGTTCCCCAACCTCCTTGTTCTGCTGAGTCTGCTGCCACCTCCACCTCCTCTTCAGAGCGTCTCTCTCCGCTCCACTCTTCATCATGGTGTAGAGAGACTTCCTCAGCATCAGGTCTCTGTCGTGGAAGCCCCACATCCCTGACACACACACACCCAAACACACACACACACACACACACACACGCACGCACACACACACACACACACAAGGATGAATAAGTAAAAATGATTTGTATCTTAGCTGAGTTTATATTTTTCTTCTTGTCATTCAGAGATGACCTCGTCTTCCTCAGACTGAGGCTGTCAGGACAGATTAGTAGACCTCAGCCTTCACCAAGCTCCACATGGGGGAGCCACAACTCCCCCCCACACACACCTGAACATGCCGTCATCCCCTAAAACCCTAAACTGACAAATGCACGATCTTTAGCCTCTTTCTCCCTCACCCGACGTTGTAGTCAGCAGCTGTTCAGGACGTTACCACAAACATAAAGGACTCACCTAAAGAGGCAGCATGCAGCAGGCAGTTCCCATCCCCAGTGGTGGCCAGAGGAAGTAGCTTCTTGCAACTGGTGCACATGGTGGACCACCAGTTCAGACGTCCTGTGCACAAACAGCCATCAACATGATGCATCACGATCAAGCATCTCTTTAATTTTCCAACCGTGGAAGTAATGATATCTTGTTGTGACTCCGCCACCTTAAGGGTTAATAATCAAGCATGCTCACTGATATCATTACTGTTTGCGACTCTAGGAATTCCCGTCTCCTTCTGCCTCAAATCCTTTAATTATCCTGTTGAAGATGAAAACCACAGCTAATCAGTGCAAAAAGGCCACAGCTCGGTCAGGTTTGCAGACACTGAGCTGCAGAAGTGTCCCGCAGCGCTAACAGAATGTTCCAGGACCATCACTTCTGGGATTGATGACTAAGTCCAGAAGAGTACAAGTTTAAATAAAAACTGATGAAATAACTAAAAATAACTGATAAATTAACTTTTAATGTCTTGTCATAAACATAATTCAGTAATACTAGCTGCGCGTACAGATGTTATAAACTAAATGAACACGAGACAGAACCTGTTTTAGTCACGTTTTCCAGGTCATCCAGACCAAAAACACTCCAATCGGAATGTTTTCTACCTCATTCTCACTTTTCTAAACACCCTTATTTTGCTCCGGCTCCCGGAGCGACTCACGGCCCAGAGCTCTGCAGACCTCCTCACTCGGAGCCCCAGAGATCCAAACACATCATTTATTTAACAACAGTAAACACACAAGAGCCTCTGCATGATTTAGCCTTCAGTGTCGGTGCAATCAGCATGCAGATGTTTTCTCAATTCGCACTTTTTGCTTTCACTTGTTTAGATTTCCTGCGAAACAGAACTGTTATCCTGCTGAGTTTGAGGATGAAGCAACACATTTATAAACCTGTGACGACAGCTTCTATCTAGGAGTGATTAATGTAATGTTCATGCAGGCTGGCGGATTCCAGATCTTGATCAGATTTCAAAACTTCCCCAGCTTGTTTCTCTCCTTCCGTGTCACCGGAGACAGGAATCCTGTGGGATCTGGGATGCTTTGAATCAGTTGTTATCGTCTTCCTTCCAGATGCTGCTGCTCTGATCTGATCCGTCTCATCCTGTCTGCATTACCAACTCTCACTGGCATTTCTTCTTGCAGCAGCTTTAGCATTTCATTTCATCTAAACTGCAATGCAGGGATTGGATTTTCTAACATCCCTAGTGCACAGCTGCCAGGTGCTAATGTAATACTTACCAGCCTGCTCCAGAGCCGTCATGGTGGACTGCTCTATCAGATCTCTCTCTATGAAGCTCCTGAAGTCCTCGCTGTAGACGCTGAGGTCGGGGAGCTGGAATGTGTAAATGGGCATATCTAGAGGGAACTGCTCGCTGGTGCACTCGTTCGCTACCTGCAGCCGTGCCAGGGAGACGATAGCAGAGCTGGCATGGGAGATCCCGCGGGACAGACGCTTCTCTGCAACGGATCACAAGGAGGAGTTGGACAGATGAGCTCAGAAGGAAACTTCAACTCAGCACACGTTGAGCTGGCCTAACTACCTTGTGCATTGTCCTCCTGCTTCTGTGCACACGGCCTGTCGATCTTGTTGACATGGGTGGGCGTGTCACGTGCCTCTGGCTGCTTGTAGTAGCGGCCCTCATTGAAGACCTGCGGCAGGTTGGCAGTGTGGACCTGCCGGAGCTCCTCGTAGTCATTCAGAGCAGCACTGAGGTCCCAGTTTTTACCTGCAGGGGCAAAACAATAATAATACAAAAAACATTTAGGATCTGATGAGAAAAAAAAGATGTTCACCATTAAGATTTATCTGAAAAAAACTGTCAGTCTCAGCCCTGGAAATCATGTTTTATAAGGGTGGGATTTTAGTAAAGATCCCCCCCTGAAACTACAAATCCCATAATGCACTAGCACAGGCATTATGTTTGTCACAGACTCAGCAGACTTTCACCTTGTTGGTCCCATTCTGTTTTCCAAGGCTGGAACTTTTCAGATTAAGTTTAAATTTTAAAGTCTGACTGTAAGATGAAGTTTTAAAGCTCCTGCTCCAGATACAAGACCTCCACGTTCAACAGAGCACAAACACGATGAATGAGCTCAGAACAGAGCTTCTGCTTTGTTCTTAATTTTGTCTTAATTTGGGAAGAAAATTTCTAATCTCAATTTTATATATTTTATAATAAAAATAAACAAAGTTGAGCTTTTGTGCATGCACAAGTGTGTGTGTGTGTGTGTATGCACAAGTGTGTGCGTGTGCGCACGCGTACAAGTGTTTGCGCATGCAGAAGTGTATGTGTGCGTGCATACATGAGTGTGGGTGTGCGCGCATGCACAAGTGTGTGTGTGCGCGCATGCACAAGTGTGTGTGTGCATGCATATGTGTGTGCGTGTGAACGAGTGTGTGTGCTCATGCACAAGTGTGTGTGTGTGTGCGCACGCGTACAAGTGTTTGCGCATGCAGAAGTGTATGTGTGAGCGCATACATGAGTGTGTGTGTGTGTGCACATGCACAAGTGTGTATGCATGCACAATTATGTGTGTGTCTCTGCATGCGTGTGTGTGTTTGTGTGTGTGCATGTACAAGTGTGTGTGTGTGTGCGTGCGTGTGTGTGCACATGCACAAGTTTGTGCGTGCATGCATAAGTGTATGTGTATGCGTGTGCACATGCACAAGTGTGTGTGCATGCACAAGTGTGTGCGTGCGCGCGCGCACATGCACGAGTGTGCATGCATGCACAAGTATGTGTGTGTGTGTTTGTGTGAGTTTTTGTGAGTGTGTCTGCGTGCATAAGTGTGTATATCTGTGTGTGTTTGTGCACAAGTGTGTGCAAAAATACACTTTGAACCGAAGTTTAGAGTAAACAGGGCCTTCTTATGCGTATGATGACCACAGCAGGAAAAACAGAGACAAACGGACACACACACACACACACACCAAAGACAAAAAACTCAAAAAGCTGCTGAGAATGATGCAAATATGTCAGATTCCTGTATTAAATCAAATCAACTGATAGTTTGACCTGGTGTTTTTTCACAAAAAAACTTAAGTAAATATAAATTCAAGACAAAATGTAACAACAAGATATCATGTTTGGATGATGCCTCAAGTATAAAGACAGCAAGAGAGGCTGAATCTTTAATCCTGATAAACAGAAATCCATTGAGGTCCATCTTTTTAAATATTGTCTTTTACTTCTCTCAGCCAAACAGGAACTCATCAGTCACTTAAAGAATTAACAACGCATTAAAAGCCTCCAACTACAACCTCTGCATGTAACCTGATCATGTTTGTGAAACAGAATCCTCTAATGGACTTTCTGTCTAAGAGAACTATGGAAGTCGCCTCCGACTCTCAGACAGGAGGATTGTCTGAGAACCCTGCCGGTCACCGGCTCTCACGCCAATCAATGCTAACCGATTTGACCAAATGGATTTCAGCACAACAAGCTGCACGGATCCAGCAGTGATGCAAGAAAAGAATCCAGCATCCATTCAGATTCTAATGCACTGTCTGGAAATGCTCCGGAGGTTTCTGCACCTTCACTGTTAATGGATGTCATTTAGAAAGAAATGCATCAAAACTCATTTGCAGACTGGATCCATTAGGAACGCTGCAGCATCACTCAACTCCAGCCCCATCATCACAGCACATGAAATAATTACTTCTATTAAATTCACCAAATAATGAGTTTGAATTATTTTTGCTTCCTGGTGAAATTGAAAAATTTACCAGAAATTGAAACAATTAAGGTCAGAGCCTGATAAATGGAGGCTCAGTTCCTAAAACAGCCTCTAGAGGGCAGCCACACCTGTCACCAGCTGCAGGACGGAGGTCGTCGGGTCAGTGTCTGCACACTCTAAAAGCTAAAATCAGGGTGAAGCTTTTCTCTGCAAATATGCGCAAATATTCAGGAACAAGAGCAGATGCCAAACTCTAGTTTACTCAAATATTTACTGCTAAAGCTCTCTGAGGATTCTGAGCCCTGAAGAAGTCCTGATTGTCCGAACTTCCTGATCTATTCCAAGCTGAACGTGTTTAATTGTAAGACCTTGAACTCAGCTCTCCGCTGTAGTGTCCACTCTGGATCTTCTGTGTTTCTGTCGTTTTTTAGTGGCTCTACATCTCAGCAGCACTCTGCTCCTCAATGAGTTCCAGTGAATGGACGAGTGCTCTCATAAACCCGTCACCCACCCTTAAATCAGCCAGCCGGCCCTGTTCCAGACCCCTCTCCTTCCCTCCAATCCTTTTGTTTCTGTTATTTTCCCAACATCTCCTCTTTTATTGTTTTCCCCCTCCTCTCACGGCCCAATCAAGCCCTTTTGTGGTCTCATACCTTCCAGCAGGTCTCTAGCCAGACCCGGTTCCGCCCCCGTGGACCGAACAAAGTCTGACAGGACCGCATCCATGTCCAGAGTCATGTGATCATGTGTGTGCGCTGCCCACGGTGCAGCGGTGGCCTTGGTGGACGCCAGCCTTCACGTTCTCATCTGAAAGATAAAAAAACAAATAAAACTAAAATCTCAGCACAGTAAACTGTTCACCCACACCTTCAGATGTGATCCTGCAGCTTAATTCTAACAAACATTCACAGCAGCCCTAATGATCAACAAGCATGGCCTTGTTAGGTCGTAAAAAACATGCAGATGTGCTCCCTCCCTTGGTTGATGGAACCAATGAGGCTGGGGCTGAGTGGGTGATAGAAGAAGTGAGCTCAGAGCATCGGCAGCAGGAAAACAAACACCTACAGGTCGGAGAGTCTGACTTCAGGCCTTTGTGCTGCAGACTCGTGGTCCGGAGGCTGAGAGTCGTCAGTGCATGACTCCATCAGTGGGATGGAGCAGCTGCACATCTTCCACTGACAATCATTATTAAAATCAGACTTATGATAAAACAACATGATTGTTTCCATTTGTTCACAGATGCATGGGCTAAAATCTACTAAAAATGTCCCTAATATATAACGTGATCACGATTACTCAAAGGGTGAATCGATGCATTTTCAACTTTTTATTTTAATTTAAATAAAAAGGACTCACAGACGTCCAAGATCTCCTTCAAAGCAACGCTTCAGATATATAACATTGAAATATTTTATTCATTAAGATGCAATAATAGATGGAAATCAGAACCAGTAGGTCAGAATTTCATTATAAAAACCATTACAAAATCATTCAATAGATAAAATATAATGTGCAAAAATTCACTCAACAGAATTAACATTAAAGTATCCAGAGTATTTCTTTGCATGAAAATCAACCAGATCTTTAGGTTTAGTGGAGCAGAACCCAGAAATAGCAGATTATTATGAGCCATGACCTCAGCTTTTCCCTTAAGAGCAGCGTTATTCAGATTGGTTTCCCTGTGGGAGGTAATTCTGACTCAGAAACACCACAACGTGTGCTTTTCTACCTGACATTAAACTGCACAGTGGGCCAAAGGAACGTCTGGTGTCCAGATTCCTGTTAATCACGATGACATTTAGCACATTTGCCACACAGCTGATGAATCAGGCTGCCACAGAACACGAGAGGCTCCGAAACAACCAACAGCACCAAGACAAAACCCACAAAAGCACTCGCTTCAATTAGTTAAAGATCTCTGGTGATGGTTCTGCTCTAATAATGTTGGATGAAAGTCTGATTATTCATCCTGTTGACCATCATCGACCAGATTACAGAAATCCTCTGACCTGTAAGGTTTATTAGTTTATGTTGTCCTGAAATGACCTTTTTATTTTACTTTATATAAAAATGTTGGTCTATGAGAGCACGAAAACAATACTGACTTGATAACAGTTGTTTTTAGATGGTTACAGTTTTAATAAAACATGATTGTGGATTAAAAAATGCTTATTTTAATTATTTCCTTAAAGTGTTTTTAACGTTTTGACTGATAAACAGCTTGGTAGAGCACATTTTAGTCTACATACACTGTAAGAAAGGAAATGTTGAATATACTTAACAAGGTTATGTCAACTGGTTCCAATAAACCTAGCTGCTTAAATGTAAAACACGTTGTTATGGATTATGTTAAAAGTAAATGTTTAGTCATCTTTAGTGGAACCAGTTGACATCACTTACTTAAATAAATTCAACATTTAATTTCTTACAGTTTACTCACTGAAGCAAGAAGTAGATTTTATGTAAAAAAAATAAATAAAAAAATTCTAAAAATTAAGGTAATGTTGAAAAAAAGGGTAAACACTGTTACCATACAGCATTATTACTTTAATATTATTAGTAGTAGTTTTACTTCATTTTATTAGAACTCTTATTGCTCCAAACATAATAAAGTGAAAGTAAACAGCAGGCGACAGTGGCAAAGGAGTTAAGAGTCTGCCCCGTAATCGGAAGGTTGCAAGTTTGATTCCCCGTCGCTGTTGTGTCCTTGGGCAAGACACTTAACCCACCTTGCCTGCTGGTGGTGGTCAGAGTGACCAGTGGCGCTGGTGTATGGCAGCCTTGCTTCTGTCAGTGTAGGCAGCTGTGGCTACATTGTAGCTCATCACCACCAGGTTGTGCATGGGTGAATGACTGACTGTAATGTAAAGTGCCTTGGGGGGTTCTAGGACGCTAGACGTTGCTATATCAAATACAGATTAGCAGAATTTAGCATTTTAAACAGTGTAAAATCTGATTATTTTATTATTATTATTATTATTATTATTATTATTATTATACACAGCTGTAGGAGTCTATTAGTCTGTCTCAGTCTGACCACATTAATCATTGTGGACATTGCAGACAGACAAGGGGAAGAAACATGCTATTCTGTACTATAATGACTAATTTTAACCAGATTAAACACACGTGAGGCAAAAGATGACAAAATGTTCTTTAAAGTGAGTTTATAAAGGTGGAGTGCAGGTAGAGATGTAGTCTACACAAGAAAATAAAAACGAGATTTTATCTACTGATGCAATAGTCTTTAGCTTCGACCCCGTTTGAAACCTACGTTCTGACTTTTGGCTGACAGTTGTAGAGAAGCCATCTGATGACCACAGGACCGTCAGGAGCAGACGTGGCTCTAGTCCATGGCTTCAGCAGCAGCAGCGGAGAGGAAGACTCCAGGGAAGCACAGAGTCCTGAAACACACAAATATTCCATATTAAATAAAAAATGTGAATACATTTCTCACAATGTCATTAGAGCTATTTGTGAGAAACAAATCAGATACATTTGAGTCAAATTCCACCTGTAATATCAGTGAAAACCTGGTTTTAATTAAAGGTCATCAATAATGGTAAATATTCAGCCTGATCAGCTAATCAAACATTGAAACTTTTCCTGTCCATAAATTCATCCTTGCATTAGAAAATGATTTATAATCATTCCAGCTCAGCACACTCACCAGTGCTATGCTAAATCCTAGCAACAACAGATCTTCCACCTGGAAGTTTGGACTTCCAGAATCTTAATGGAAAACTTACAAAACATCATATTTTTTTAATTAAAGTTTTTGGAACGATGAATCAGGATCGGCCTATGTTGGTATTGAGGAAAGTATTGGAAAAAACAACAAAAAATCTGTATCAGCCCTTAAAGCAGAAATTTGGAGTTTTTTTCTCAGAGGGCACCATCTAGAGTAAGTGGATACTATTGGCTAATGCACGGGGCTCTGCAGGACAAGGGGCAGGCTAAGCATAAACAAACTGAAGTATTGTCTACATTATATCACAATATAAGTTCAGACTATCATCGTCAGAATGTCCATCTCCCATCATCCCACCAAGCGTGCCACGTAGCTCTCATGTCACCACGCTTCTCTACCAAAGTCATTCACTCAGTTATCGATTCAACCAGTCTATGTCGAGAGTTCCGAGCTTAACCGCTCATCCAACCTTCTGACCAGTAAGTCAGCCCTTCACTTTCTCTGCAACACCTTTGCGTTCTCGTTCCCCTTCGAGAAACGTACAGGTAGTCCTAGATTAACTGGAGGTGTCTGCAGCTCCCAATGCTCGTACTTCCACGTTTGGGTCTAACCAGCACGCTACAGACAAACTCGCTGATATCTCCGTCTATTTCCCGATCAATGCTGACAATCAGTTTTGCAGATTTCTAAAAGATCATACATGATTCCTGAAAGGGGAAAACTACTGCTTTAAGAAGGATTGATGCATCTTTTAAAGATTTATTCTTTCTGCTAAAACATTTCTAAACTTGATGAGATGCAGTCAAACTGAATAGCTCATTCATATTTAGACATGAAAAAGAAGTTTTTTTGTTCCCATTTAAAACATGAAACCCTTAAGTAAACAGAACATTTTTGTTTTCTGCATTCCTGTTGAAATATGTGAAAATATCTAGAAAAATCTGGAAGCACAAGTAGAAAATCAGATATTTAAGCTGCTAAAACAATAGAACCTAAAAAGTGCGTTGTGCATGAGGAGAGGTTTGTTCTGTACATCTGTGTCAGAGAGCAGCACGCTCCATCTTTGATCTTGTGGTTTCTCTGTGTTTTTTTAAACGTGTGGTCGTGCAGCAGCCATCGTTTCACTGTCTCTCTTAATTGGTTAGGCGTCATCCTTCAGCTCTGAAGCTGCAGCAGAGCAGAGACGCTGCTTCGTTCACCTCCACTGACCCGTCAGGGTTCTGCTCGCTGTCCCTTCATGCACGTGAGGCGCAATCATGTACGCTGAAGATTAATCCAACAATAATCTGAATTCTTCATTAACTCAATCAGGTGTTTTGGATACATAAATAACTAAACATGAAGGATTTCAGAATCTAAACTGAAAGCAAACGTGAAGATCAACACCAACGACCACAGGAAACGTGCTGCAACACAACCCATCTTTGTCATCCTTACACTTTCACTAAAAATGTGCAAACAGGCTGCAGGCTTCTGTCTTTCCATGATGCACATGTTTGCATGAATTTTACAGAAACACGACGGCTGAGATAAATGTTTCCATAGTGAGCAGTGATCGCCCACATCTAACACAGCAGGTGGGAGGTGAACGCACTGTACAAACACTCCAAGTTCTGCACTTCATCTTCTTATTAATGCAAAATAATAAAGCTGCAAATCGGATGTTTCCATGAGACACTCAGAAGTTTAGTCAGTTTTGGTAACGAAGGAAAATATTCTTTAAAAATATCAAATTCTTATGGTTTTTTGTACATAAACATTCACCAAATAAGAAAACTGTGCGCTTAAATTGTCAGGTTATGTTATTTCTTCTAAATTTGTCTGAAAAGTATTGTTTCAATCACAATAAAATACAAAACATTTATTAGAAATACTCAAAATGTCTCAAAAGAGACACAAATGAGATAAAGAATATTTCAAATTTTAATAAAAATGTCACATTGTGCTGCAGAATTATGCAAAACATCAATAGATGCTGAGCAAGAGTGGTCACTATGTAATAAATATGATCATTTTTACAATAAAATCCTGATTTTATCACAATAACAGGTTACTGAACCATGCAAAAACAGAATACTTAGTCCAAATAACATTTCTGAACACTTTTGAATCAGTTTGTGAAAATATACATTGGAGCAACATGTAAAAAGTACTATGGCATCTCTGTTCTGGCAGATTATAAACATGTTTTAATCCTTTATTAATCTTATAATGTCCAAATCTATAACAGAGACACAAATACTACATCTAACGGTTTTATTTATTGTGTATTTTAGGCTTATTTAGTCTTATTTTGCCTATATACAAGTCAGCCTGAATGCTAAAAATTAGATTTTTTTTCCAGATCCAACCCTAAATCACACACATATCACTAAAAATCAGAAGCTTCATAATGCATTTCATCACATGCTATAGAACTAATGCACACGTGTTTTTATGATATGCTGATCTGCAGCAGGACATGACTCAGAGGTACCACTCTGGACTTTGAAGAACAAGTTTGAAAGTTTTGAAGAGGACGTGCTCCACAAAATTCACCTTTTGCATCCGTTTGTGCTGCCATGTGGGTCTCTACTGTCTCTATAAATACTATAAACTAGAAAAAAAACTCTGCCCATCCATTTTCTGTCAGTGTTTGGTTTTAGGAATTATTCGTCTAAAACAAGCCATTTTTTTAAAAAAAATCCCCGTTTGTGAGGTCACAAACCTGGAAATTAGAATAAAACCATCTTGCATGTGCAAGAGAGAGCTGCTGCTGGAGGAGCGGCGGCTCTACTCCAAGCCCCTCCTGGATATTGAGCATCTCAGCTTATAGCAGCCTGAGCGGGGTAGAGTGGGCATGGCCTATTCCAGCTTGCTTTTTTAAAGAGACAGAGCCCTGAAACGGCTCATTCTGGAAGGTTCTGAAAATGTCAAAAACAAAACTGCTGATGTGAGAGGGATTTAGTGCTAGGAAATTCATGAATGTTTTGTATCGACCATAGAACTATTAAAACTTAAGAAAAAAGTCATATTATGCCTCCTATAAGGCGAACAGGAGGCCTTTAACCCACTTATTCTCAGAGTGAGATAAAAAAATGTATTAAAGACCTCGAGAAAAAGAAAAAACAAAAGCCACAGACGCCGTGAGGTCATGCATGACTGAACACCAAGTAATTCCTCGCCAGCCTCTCCCCTGCTGCACCATCTTGACTCAACAGTGTAAATTTGTTTAGTCTGACGGTTGTCGGACGAAACTGGCCAGTGGCACAACATCTGGTAACAGGATAGTTTTACTCTTTATTCTAAAAGAATAACAACTAATTTAACTATTTGTATTAATCAGCTACAAGGCAAAAAGAAACAAGATGTGGATCTGTAGAAAACGAGCTCTGTGTAACAGGAAGCTGTGGTCTGATCTGTCAGCAGGTCCAATAAAACCTGAAATCTGAATCCGGTTTAGTGAAACAGCATCAGGGGATTAATTCAGCAAAAGCCTGAACATAAAATGTGGTTTACTGGTTAAGCCTCAGTCTGATCCTTCTCTGTTGGGTTAAATATTTGTGGGTTCTTCAGGGCAATCGAGGACTAAAGTCAGTTCGGTTCAGTCAAACCTCTCCACTGAACCTCTGACTGCAGCGTGCACGAGTGTGTGAGAACACGTTCATGCATATGTGTGTGTTTGTGGTTCGCTGTCCTGAAAATGTTAACCAATCTCTGAGCTAAGTGCTTCCACAAAGAGCTGCCAAAACACAGAAGCCTAATAAAAGATGGCATTCACTCCCTCCCCGTACATGTTGGTGCACAGCAGAATGTCAGGACACCCTGTCTGCCGTGGGAAAAAGAATCCTTTATTTCTGCAACAACAGCAGCAGCGTGGATGTTTTAGCATGTACGAGACATCCAATTATTGGTGAATTCAATTAACAGATGCACGAGCTGGGAGGAAAAAAATAAAGCAATGGAAAAACAATCAGCTGTGATTTATGATGGAGAAATAAAGCAGCACGGTTCCAGGAAAACACATTATTACCACCTTGCATCAATACTTAATAATCAACAGGATCTATCAGAGCGCTGAGGACTCGGCTCGCTTCAATAGCGTCATGTAATGGGATGTTGTGACGTCTCGCTGCACAACAAACTAAAGGCTTTTTATTCGCTCTATTGAGACCACAAAGTTTTAGATATGATACATGAGATTATGAGCGAGTTTTGTAATAACGTCTGTCTTCTTTCATCCTGGAACATTAAATATTTTTTNAAAATGCTGTTTTTCACCTGCTGTGAGAAAAAGATGCTGCTGGAAGCAATAATGTCACTTTGCCTCTCAGTGGTGCGGTCTGCAGGCTGTCAGTTTGCACTAAAACGCTTCGTTGCATTAATATTTGAGGTAAATTTTCATTAAAGCTGTAAAGGAGGGCATGGGCACCAGCGGTGCTCTGGACATAAATGAGACAGAAATGGACAGAACACTAGGAAACAACATTAATTAGGGGGCAATTTTTGAGATTAATGTCAAATTATTGCACAAAATAACCTGGATGTTCTTTAATGTGGTTTAGTCGTAAATTTGGCCAAAATAAAAGTGCAATTTTCTAATTGACACTGTAGACAAAATCCATAAGTTCTTCTGACATATTTGTAACTTTAATCTCAGAATACATCTAAGTTATTGTTTTTCCTTTGCTCTGCATGTCGGTCTAGCCACGCTCCATTGGAACCTCTGCAGCCCCGGTTACTCTGGTGGCTTGCCAATCACAGCGCAGTTAGGTGGGCGGGATGTTACTGCGACTGAGCGACACAAAAATGGCAACGGCTCGTTTGAAACAGCTTTGGCATCAACTTTAGATTATTTAGGGCTTTTCTTTGAGTTTAGAGCAGACAGAGGTACTTAAAGTTCGAATAAAGAACACGGACACAATGGCGACATCTAGTGTTTAGAGGTGGTATTGCAACAACAGAACACATTTTCCAGCCATCGGGGTGTTGGTTCACTGCTGAGTTTATTTATTTATTTAGAAAAAAATATGTATTTTTATCTTCTTCGACAGTGTATGGCGGACCACCCTGTTGACTGACATCCATAGCGTGCAGAGACAGTTTAAAAGTTGCCCCACGACTGAGAGCCGTATGGGTTGTGGCCAGACTATATATTTACATATAAAGGATGGCTTGCCAGGCTAGGACTTTATGACTCTCTTACTTTTTAAAACTTATAAATGAACAAATTTACATTGTCAGATAATGAATTTAAAATAATTTTCATGCTCTTTTTCATGCTAATTGGAAAATGCTGTGATTCTGACTGAAGAAAGAGCCCAAAATCTCCAAACAGACCGATAGTAGCTACGTTAACGTGGTAAATTTCCCTTATTTTCATAAGAAAATAAGTTTGCTTGATTTTATTATTATTATTATTAGTAGTAGTAGTAGTAGTAATAGTAGTAGTAGCAGTAGTAGTATTACATTAGTTTCACATTATTAGAAACATATCACAACTTTGTCTGTTTTAATTTCTTTAAATAGAAGGAAATAAATCCTATAAACCCTAATTAGTCTTTCTTCCATATTGAAAATATATATTTGTACTAATTAATCATATTATATTTTTAGCTTATAGAGAAAAAAAAACATTTGTGGTAAACAGTAACAGAGCCATGGGTGATGGTTTAACTGGGGCTCTCTCTGTGACCTCACATGCTTCCTAAACAGTAACTCCAGCGTGAGTGTGTTGTTGTTGTTTAGTGAGTCACTTTTTATATCTAAATAAGTTGGTGTTCACAAGTAGACCGGAAACATCACATCAGATGATTTTTGATTCAGTCAGGAAATTTTAAATAAAACATTAAAACCTGTAACTCTGTCGTTTACGTTGACTTCAGTCATCTGAAACAAACACAAGGCATCATGAATGAGAACAGATAACTCTGTCTGAGACATAAAAAGGAATCTCAGACTGCTGAACAGCTGATCTGTGCAGGGATAAATGAAAACACACAGAAATGTTTAGGGTGAACAGATTTGGAGTAAATACAGCTGAAGGGACTTCCTGTTTTAGCTGCTCCATGTGATCGGCTCTGACGTCCTGCAGCCTTTCCAGGCTGACGTGCTTCTCTGCTGCACCCTAAATGTTGGACATCATGGTAATGCAACATCAACCGTCTTTTAGCTCCTTGAAAAGAACGTTTCCACACCGCGCACCTAGGAAATTTTCTAACTACGCAGACGATTCAGCATGGAAAAACATGGAGGACTGGCTGTTGTGTGTTGTATGCAGGCCATTGAGCCCAATGCCGCCCCCTACAGTCTGGGAGAATATTGTCTCACACCGGGGACGAGCCGCGGAAGGTATAAACGCTGCAAAAGTCGTCTTGGCCTGATTCCACGCGTCTCATTTCAGCGTGGAATGTACATACAGTACGTTAAGCATAAACCAAGCTTTATTTCCTGATATTTGGACATCTCTGCTCTGATTGGCTAACAGCAATGCGACTCTACCACTGTCTCAGTTTGCTCTGTAATGTTGATGTTTTATCTCCACAAATAACACAAGCCTGAAGGAGTTCTGCCGTGTGTTGGAGTTGCTAATGCTAACAGTTAGCTTCTACTAGCTGAGACGTTCTCTGCTGTTTCCTGGACGCTAAAACAACAACAGCCTTCCCCGTCGTGAGCCAAGATGGGTGAGTCCATGAATGTTAAGTGACAGTGTGACTCACTATCCGAGACGCCCTCTGCTCTCTTCTGGATGCTAAATCTATACAGCCTTCTGCGGTCGCAAAGCCAAGGAGGGCTGGTCAAGAAGTGCAAAATTTCCCCTGTGATGTAGAGGAGACTAGCTATTTGCGTTCTGCTGCTAATGCAGGCGATAGGGGGTGTAGAACATTTTTAACGTTCAGCATGCACATGCAACTCTGAGTGACTCACCGTATTTCAAAAAGAACAAGTATTACACAGTTCCTCAGTAAACTAGACATGTAAGGATACTGCAGGCACCAATTTGTGTCAGAAGCAAAGTAATGAAGGCAATTTTTTTGACATGTCAAACTCCTCCAGTGTGTTTTGCCCTCATTCTACCATCTCTGACTTTTAAAAAAACTCCAAAAGAGGCATGAGAGTTTAGTTTCATTTTAGACGAAAACGTCTCACTAGGAAGACATTTCAAAATAAAAGCCTACAAAGTGGAATGTGACAAAATCATTCTATAGCAATGCTTTCTAAAAAAAACAAAAAACGACAGCAGCTACAGACACTTTTAAAATTTTATGCTCCTTTATACTTTCATTCCTCTATGACCTGCCTTCCCTCCCTCACATTTACTGCCCTTGTTTATATTTTGCACATTTTGTGACTACTGTTAATATTCTCCCACCTATGAGAAACAGCTTTTATTATCGTTGACCTGCACTTAAGTTATGAGGAATTTCCTTTGCCTGCTTCAATAATGCATACATTTGTTTGAGGAAATTAATTTTTTGTTTGAAAGAGAAGCAAACATAAAGACGTCAAATCAAAACTATAGGGTTGAAATGTTATAACGAGCAACGAGAGACATATTATGAAGGATTCTCACAAAGAACGCATCTGTGATTTTCTGAAGATTCTGCAGATCCAGATTTTGTCCTCAGCTGCTTTTCACACACGTAAGAGGCTTTCTGCTGCAAATTCATTCTCACAGCTGCGTTTTAATAAAGCACAATGATGTAAAAACCACTGTGTTTTGTTTATAGTACAATGGGCATGAAGGATAGGGCTGCTTGTAACATGAAGGTCAGCAGAAAAGGGTAAGAAGCAGCAACTCACTGCAGCAAACACACACTTGTCATAAACACACCACATCTTATTCAGAAACAGCCACATTCACACGTCGTAAACCTGCTCGATCACATCCGGCTGCTTTTCTGTAGATGGAAAGAATTCATAATAAGGGAATGTGTTATTAATAGCAGAAATAAAGTTCATTCTGCCCCGCGTGACTGTTTTTAGTTAAAGATCTGATGTGACTTATAAAGTACAGAGAGCTAAGCATTTTCTTTCTTTTTTTACTTACAGAACAAATTTAATTAGGTTGCTTACGATGCAATAAACAAACTAATAAACACCACCGCAGCGCTTTCTATTCCAGCATTATGCCTGACTTACCTTTGCTATGAATCTACTGTCAGCGACGTTTAATCGGAATGAAAACACAACAAAATGACATCACGCCGGGCGGCGAGTGGAGTGATCGTTTTCAGACAAAAAGAAACGTGACCTATTTTTCTGAATGAACAGAAACGACAGACCTGGTAGTGCTGCATGAATCCTAATTGAGTTACTAAAGGATATCCTGTCCGGCAGAGATCTGTTTGATTTATAAAAGCTGCTTCCTTTACTGATTGGAGCCAGAGCAGGGGACGGCGGTGCCCTCTGAGCCCGGAGAGGTGAATGTTCCAGTGGTGGACGTCTCCAGGAGCCACTCAACTCCCAGAGTCAGTGCCAGACAATCAGCTGCAGGACACGCGCACACACACATGCATGCACACATGCATGCACTTCTAAAGGGAATATTACATTTGTAAATACTGTAATAAATAAACCTTAACCTGAATAGCAGTGATCTTGTAACAGCTAGTTTAGAATTTAGACTCAAACAAAGAAAGTCTGGTTATAATTCTACAGATTAAAACCAAACTCATGCTTAAAAAAAGCTGACTAGATTGATAAGCTAATGGCTAGTCTGTGTGTGTGTGATGATTACTGCATAAAAATGACTGCACACATTTTCATATGCACCTTCCTGCACATGTTTTGCACCTTTTGTATGCATTTTTAATCACATTTTATATTGTGCCCCTCAAAATTGTGTTCTTTACATTGTGTGTGAATGTGCATGCATGCATGTGTGTGTGCACAAAACGTTGCATTTATTTTTCTCTTTTTGTTCAAGCAACTTTTTCTTGTCATGGACTTCATTCAATGGAATGAGGTCCTTATGTAGTGACTTTATCTGTGGTGGCTAAGTGGGAGCACCCTCAATTTTGTTGTACCTAAAGGCATATTCCATTTTATTTTTAGCTTATAACAGTTTTATAAGCCTTAACAACATAAGAGTTGCATTACTCACTTAAAAATGATTTGACTATGTGCAGCAGAATTTAGCGGCGAAGCACTCCTGGTCCATAATAACCCATAATAACCACGTGATACAAAACTGATGGCAGTGAACAGATTTATAAAACAGCACTTGTGAAATTTTGGAGATGAGACCTGTTTATGACCATAGCTGGCTAGCTACAGTGACTAGCTGTTAGCTTGCCAGTCTGAACAGAGCTAATCTCTGTTTCTTCAAACTGAGGTCATTCAAACATCCATCAACACCAGGTAAGATGATGACTGCTCATACCTTCCCCAGTGACCTATCCCTCTAATTAGCTTGTTCATGCGCCAATATTTTAAACGTAGCTCTGGGTTGTATATTAAGCCTTTGTTTTACTGTCTCTTAAGGTGTGAATTTTCATAATACTCCATACTACTGCACAGGAGCAACAATGCTGTCACTTTAAAAGTGATTAATTGCATACAACCATCTCTAAAAGAGGAAAAAAGCCACAGAACAGCTCTGGTTAAACAACATGACACACATAAAGTATTTGTGTCACCAGTTGTGTGCACAAATTCACAATTGATGAAATTCACTATTCATCAGCTAGACCTGCAGGAAAAACACATGTATTCCTGCAACCAGTACCCGGGTCAAATACAGGTGGGCAACCAGATCTAGAGCTGTACTAGACGTCATGCTTCCTGCAAGATGTTCCCAACCGTGAACAATTTAGGGTTTTGAGGGGAGATATTAATACAGCATGGTGGTGCAGTTAGGTCCTGTGTTCAAATGCTTCCTTAGGGGTTTACATGTCCTGACCTGTGGATGTGTAGGTTTCCTCCCACAGTAGACAAAAAAAAACATGCATCTCAGGATGAAGCAGGTGCAAAAACTCGGTAAATGTCTACAGAGTTCCTTTCACAACCTAGCATCTCTCTTGGAAATAAAAACATCCAGGCCCGTGCACAGCTCGCATCTGCAACCACAATGACTGAGACACTTTCCACAACATCCACAGGATTTTCCAGCTCAGGTGGTTCGTAAGGACCCCCTCTTTGACCTCTAGCCGACCTCCCTCAGCCTGCAGACGCAACACTTGACACGGTCTTTCTTACCTGTGGACACGTCTGAAGAACAGGTCCCACTTAAGAGCCGAGCCATGATTGGACCGTGATTACGATGGCCACTTGACTCATTCGTGTCCCCCAAGGACGAAACTTTGACAGAATCGTGGAAATTATTTATTTCTATAATTTCAAACAGATATGGTAGATAAAATATATATTTATAGCTTCTTTGGTGCAAAATGTGTACAACCGTAGATAAACGACACAAGCAGTGCTGTGGCTCTCTGGTTCGGGTTTCTGATGTAGTTAGTGGGCAACAGGCACAGATGTTTGCAAAGGGCTGTCATTTTGTATCAGTCAGAGAACGGTGTGATAAAGCAGCACTGCCTCCCCAACATGAAAGTTCAACAACAACGGTCGTCTCTGCTTTGTTTTCCTGTTGCTAAACGCCAGAGACAAGAACAGAATTCACTGTGGTAACGGATCAGGTGCCAAGCACCGTCTCCCCCGTGTCCTGCTGCTACACTGTGGACGTACACGGCCTGGCATGGTCTGGCCTGGCCCTGTTTCTGCAGCCCAGTCCCAACTATTTGAGACATCTCTAAATCACACACGCCTGCAGTCCGGCTGCCCGTCTCACTAAAGCTGGAGGAAAGTTGAGACGCCGACGTTGACCTGATCGTCATCATCTGCTGAATGAGAGAATAACTCAAAAATAAGCTGTTAGTAATGCTTTTATTATGCAGGGAACACGAGTAAGGTTTTAAAAATACCACAGCAGTGAATCACTGGCCTCCCTATCTTCACAGGCAGACATGAGGAGTTATTGTGAGCAACAATAACTAGACAGAGAGGGCTTTTGCACATTCGTTAGGCCTTCTGTTTGGTTTTAATGTGCACACAAAAGTAGGACTGCTGTGATTTACTTGATGAGACATCTAACTGTTCTATTTTTAATCACCAGCAACATAAAGGCCCAAATCACACCGATTCTAGTCTAATTCAGAAAAAACATCATTTATGATTTTAGGGGGTGTGACACTATCACTGAATGCAACCAGCTGTCTTATGTAGGCTATATGGTCCTATACATGCCCAGGCTCTGTGACTAAGCATCTACAGCGTTGTACTCCAGCACACCGGGGGAAACGTCTCATCCCGAACCGCCGAGGAGATCCGGGGCCTCGGTGTGTTTGCCTTCGAGCTAAAATAAAGGTAATCGTACGGAAGCTGAAGTTGAATTTACATCGAGGCACGTACATGCATCAAGGCAGGTGCACCTTTCTGCAGAGGCAGCCTTTTGTGTTCACACGCAAACGAGCCACGCATCGTTCAGAGAGCGAAAATAACAAGGAAACGTGACAGGATGGATCCGGTCGGCTCGGCTTCTTACCGTGGTGGCTTCAGTCATCGCTCCCCATCATTACGTTTTCATCCCGACCTCTGACGAGCCGTTTATTCCTAGCAGGCTGCCTCACTCCCTCCCTCTCATGTCATGTTTCTCCGCTGCAGCAGAACGACGCCACGCCTCCTCCACAAGCGTCATGACGTCAGGGCCGGAGGCACCTCCTGTGTTGAGCCGCCAGAGGGCGCTGTTTGTGAGCAAGAGAAAAACATCAGCTTATGGAGAATGAACGTCTGGTCTGAATCAGAGATGTTCAAACTAAATGGTGTGATTGAATCACTGAGATTAAATATTGAATAGATACATATTTTTTTATTTAAAAGCTTCATTATTGCCTTATTATTCCTATATCATTAAATCATCATTCTCTTATAATACATTTATAATTCCATATTCAATATAATGCAATTATGATTGTAATGAATTTATTTAAAAGTGCAAAATGAAATCTTTTTCTATTTTCTTTATGACACGAACCCTACAGTTTGAGTGTTTTAGTCATTGCACAATGATTAAAAACTATTTAAAGGGATACTATGCAGTTTTGGCTTACTCTTAGCACCCCCTAGTGTCCATTTATTAGAACTAAAAGTGAAACTTATCTCCTCGCTGTCTATTTAAACACATTGAAGGCACACTTGGCAGTTTTGGCTTGCTTTTAGCACCCCTATGTCCAGTTAGTAAAAACAAAAGTAAAAGTCCTCTGGCTGTGTGTTTCTGTTTTTAACACCTTAATCTAACTGCTGAAATGTCTCCTCAGCCTTCATTAGTGTCTACAGGAGCAGTTCATCACTAAATTAAACAAATCAGCTGTGTTCACGATCTAAAACATGCAGGAAACATGCTGGAAGCAGACTGCAGCACCAGGCATGTCAGCTCCTTTTTTTCTAAGTCGAGACCGGCATTCTGAAGTTGCAAGTGCAGTATTCTGACCACAGAGAGCAGTGGAGGTCTGAGTGACATTTCATTAACCCTGTAAAGGATCAGTTTAGCACGTACTGGCTCAAGAAAATGATTTAAAAATATTTTTAAAATAGTTGCATAGTATGTCTTTAAAGTCAACCAAACATTTTTTTAATTAAAGACATTCACAAAACTGCTCAGATGTGTCCTTCTGAGCCAGTTCTATTAAAATGGACTACAAAAAGTTTGATGTGCAAATGTTTTAAATCCACTGAATCATTCATGCTTTGCTTCTTTGCAGTAAATCTTTTATTTTCTGCAGTTCTTGCACTAAACCATGCCAGTGTTTTGTGCAATGTCTGACCATAAAAAGAAGAAAAGTGGATGAGGCCAAAAGAAATCTCAGCCCTAAAAAGGCTATTAGATCTTTAGGACTGTGTACCAAATCTTCTGTGTTTGTGTCTTGGTGATAACTGTATCACTTTTTCCATTCCACCGGCGCTCGCCACCACTTCTTACATAAGGCAACTCTTTCCTAAGTGATTATTTTCCTAAATGACATTTTATAATCTCCAGAATCTGATCACACTAATTACAATCAGACTGAAGAGGAAGAAATATGTTTTTTTTTTGTTTTTTTGTATTGTGCCTTTCAAGATAGAAGTCACAAGGCGTTTCACAAGCACAATAATAAAAAAACTAATGATAACATTTTCAATGTTTAAATAGTAAAAATGAAAATGGAGAAAAATAAGGGAGCTTTGAGTCTGGAACTGTTCTAAGAACTTTTTCTAAACACTTTGAGATGACTTAATAATAATAATGTAGATTGAATTCAAATGGTGTATAGGCCTACACAGAAATAAATTTACTGACAACTAAAGTTTTAAAAATGCATTTTTCCCCTTATTTATTTTATTTCCATTATTATCTGAGTCTTTTGATGCTTCTAGGTAAAAATGACCAATCCTTTGAATAGGGTCATGATAAAAATTAGGGTAAAAAAATCCTGGTGACACTTTACAAAAAGAGTCCCTTAGGTAGTGCTTTATTAAGCATTAATAAACTATTAAATAAAGTATTAACAACTGCTTAACCATATTATGTAATGCATTACCAAGCAGACACCCCCTGGCCTTTTGTCCTAACAAGTTAACAATATCAGGAACATTAATAATAGGACCCTCAGTTTATTAATGCTTAACAATGCACTAAGTAACGTTAATAAAGGGACTCTTATTGTAAAGTGTTACCAAAAACCTTGAATGACCTTTTGAAGTGACATCATCATGTCATTGTCCGTCTCTCCACTCACAAACTGGTTGATCCTGTTCTCCCAGCCTGGTGTTCCAGAGCCCCACACATCGATCAGACAGCGCACCTGCAGCTCGGACATCTCTCTCTCTCTCTCTCTCTCTCTCTCTCTCTCTCTCTCTCTCTCTCTCTCTCTCTCTCCCTCCCTCTCCTCCTCCTTGCTGCCTTTCTCCCTCGCTCTGCTTCACTCACAGGACTGGAGCTCAGCCATGAGGTCCTTCATCCTGCTCCTCATCTCCCTCGCCTCATGGCTGGGATCGATCAGCTGTAGACCCTCTTCGTCCTGTCCCAGGGGACAGTTTTTACTGAAGAACCAGTGCGTCCTGTGCCATCCCACCTGCTTCGAGTGCGATGGACACGAGCTGTTCGACTGCACTACCTGTGGAGTCTGTGAGTGCAGGATTTTTCCCTTTACATACCTTCACCTATACACTTAACCTGGTGTTTTAGTAAAGAAATTAGAGTTCTGGGTGTTTTTTCCTTATAAATAACCTTTTTGATTTATTATTAGTTGCTCTGAAACATACAGAATGACCATTCAATTCCTCCCTTTTGTTCCCACTGCTGTGTTTTTGACCCTGAAGATGTCAAACTGCAACAAAGCCATTCAGCCTTGTTAATTCTAGAAAAAAAGTGATTTTTTCCTCTTCGGAGTTCTTTTTAATGATTAGCTTTAGTGCTGCAGAAACATTCAGCCTGCTCTTGTTAAACATTCATAGAACATGTTGATTTTTCTGCCACAAGAGCACCTTTGAAGTAGTTTTTTTTTTTAATGAAGCTGTGATCATTTTTCTTGTTCTCGGTGTAACCTGATCATCTCATAATGGGGCCTTTGTTAATCAGAAGGAGGGGAAATAACCCTTTAGGGCTAAAAGAAGTATTCCTGTGGCAGTTCGTCGGGTTTAAACTGCAAGTGTGACACACAATTCTCTTTGAGGACTCACCACAGCAGCCTGGTAGGCGCCAACGATAAATCTGCAACTGTTCTGCTTCCAGAGATGCCTCAGGTGCTCGGCTATAGTAGCAGGTGGCAGAGTAATGATCATTAAGGCGATAACAGATATCCGTTTCTGTCTAAGGCTCCGATCTCTCGTCTGAGTCTGATTACTCTCATTTGAAGCATCACCAGTCAGGAAGTGATTCCCTGCTGTCATCTGTTAGTTGCAGTCGATACGTTGAGGCGATGCCACTCTGCTCTCTTTTATTACGTGTGTGATTTATTCCCCGAATCCCAGCAATAATCCGCTCTGATCCACTTGCTGAGCTTCTCCATCTGTTTTTATGGAGGCAAAGAACTTTTTTTACAGCAAGTGCTTGAATGACCACCCTCAATCCTTCATGCTTAAGGATGTTTTTACATTTAGAGCATCAAGAAAATTCTTTGGCTTTGTGTCATGTCTCACGTGTCCTCCTCCTCTCCCTCAGGTGAAGACGGACAGGAGCGTTTCCTCCATCAAGGTCGCTGTCGGACGCATTGTCCCAGGGGACTGTATCCTGACAGGGGTCACTACGCGTGCTTGCCCTGCATAGCCAATTGTGAACTCTGCACAGATGGTAATTTATGTGCCAAATGTCGAGACCACTACAAACTCCAGAACGGGATCTGCCAACAGGCGCTCTGTGACATAGGTAAAGCCGAGTCCTGGGGTCCATGGCTGTGACGGAAGAGAAAAGGCGCTCATTGTTCTGTGTTTCAGGGCAGGTGCAGGACCCAGATACCGGGGAGTGCACCAACTGTGAAATGGGCTGCAGGACATGTTCTACAGGTAAACATGCCTCCTGTCTGTGACGTCAAGGGGATCAGGGATGGATATTTAAGTCCTGATGATGGTAGTGGACGGTGCTGTTTGCCTCTCTCCTGGAATTTTAATTAATCACCTTTTTTCTCTTATTCCCAGAAGACCCTGAGATCTGCAGCACCTGCATTCAAGGTTACTTCCTGTGAGTCTTTATTTTCTGTCCTAAATCAATTAACTCCTCATGTTTTTTTTATCTGTGCTAAAAAATTCAGATATATAAGCTCTGTTTTTAGTCTTTATTTCTACATCAATGATTGTTGTTGTTTCACCCAATGGTTTTGAATGAGTTAAAATATTAGTAGAAAAAGTAATAACAGTTTAGAGTTTAGATAGTCATTGACTCTTTATATAATTGATGGACCCTCTGCGCAGTCACCCGTAGGTTTCTGAAGAGCTGAATTGCAGCCCAGTGGGTGGTTCCCACTGCCGCCATCTTGGCCTCAAGTGTCAAGCGTCTCGTTACTCCCGTAAAATACAAAAATGGAGCTGAGAGCGAGGCTGTGAGGGCGGGGGCAGATGACACCCATCAAACTACGAGAAGATGTAGCTACAAGCTAACGAAGCTAACTGAAGCTAACCGAAGCTAACGGAGGTTGGCGGGTGCTTTTAGCCAAAAAAACGCGGTTGAGCGACTTTGATACCCACTGCCTTGGGCTGTAACACTTCTAACATGAGACCGAGGCTGAGGCCTTCCCTGGAGCAAGCAGAGGGGTAAGCTGCTGTCCAAAGGACGCTACTCTAATTATTCACAATTTCAAGCTTTACTTTTATCTATTTCACCCCCCTTAAGCATGATTTATACTTTTCTGTCTGTTTGGGTATGGAGACACGCAACGCCATTAAGTCTCAGCGCAAGGTCTCATGAGACATGATTGGTCAGGATGCCACTTGCTTTAAATTTATCAACAGCACCGCCATTGCCCTCTCAGACACAGAATAGACTGAAGAACTCCTCGCAGAAAAAGTCCAAAAATATGGATGTTCATTCACCCATGACTGAAGGAGTACAAACTATGCAGCAGGTGATTTATTCGTGAACAGAAATGACGGGAAACGTGGGTTTAGTGGTGTCGATTGCATAAAGAGGTGGAGGAGAATATGGGACAAATTTGTTTGTGTTAAAAAGTCTCTGAAATACATAAAAACAATAAAAACACAATAGTAAATGCGCTATCTTGGACCGGATACGTGACGTGGAAGTATAAATCAACCCCTCAGAATTGTCATGACAGGAAATTTGACATATTAAACCTAAAATGTTTTTTTGAACCAGGCTGTAAATGTGTTTATTTCTGCTGTGAAGTTTGCATTTTTAACATGGGAGTCAATGGGAACTTACTCGTTTCTGGATCCAGCCCCTAGTGGATGAGAGGGGAACTGCAATTTTGGTCACTTCTGTGTTGGCTTCAATTTTGGCAGACGGAGTTTCCCCCTTGGTTGTGATTGACTCTCAGCTACCGCCACAAACCATTTTACCTTAGCATCTGTAGGATTTATGTGTTGGCCATTGTCGTTCTTGGTGTGGTCGCCATCTTGAATTGGACTGACTCAAGAACTGCTTATGACATATGCTACAAATGTTAAATTCTGGAAAATAAACAGTTACCATTTAGATTGTTTTAGCATTGTCTTGTTCATGAAAGCACACTGAAGCATGTGCTACCAAAAAAAAAAAAAAAAGAGTTCCTTCTCATGGAGTTTTGTTTACTTCACTTTATTACTTAGACCCAGAGATTAAAACTGGTTACAGAGCGAGAACAGACCACCGTTTGTGAGCTTCTCCCAGGAGTTCAGGCCTCCTGGTATTGTGTGAATCAGGTTACGCACCACTTTCAGTCACAAGCTGTTACCTGAGCCTTGGTTTGAGCCCAGAGGAGACTTAACAGAGCATGATAGGAGGAGGAGGAGTGGAACACGGAGAAGGTAGCTGATTCTGGAGCCTGTATAGGATGCACCATCCTCACAGTCTGTGTGAATCACAGCAGATGAGGATTGAAGGAGAATCCACCAATTAATGCACATACCATATTAAAGAAGTACTCAAGCTTCCTCTGTGTCTAGGTGAGCAGGAGTAATGGTTTTAGAGATTTCAAATGGCAGACCATCTTGGTAATTCCTGTAGTCACAGTTATTATTACATCTACCCCGTGTAACACACACCAATAAAAGAAAAGCTAATATTGCTGCCTGGAGGCAATCGTAGACTAGAAGAGTCAATTTGCTTAGATCAGTTGTGACAGTTCCTCGACTTTTCTGGCAAACTCCGGTGTGTCTGAGGTTCTGCATTCAGTGATGAAAATGTTAAAGATATGTAAGATTGACAGTTTTGGCATAACTTTGTATCCCTGGGAACAATGCTCCTCTCAGAAAACAGAAAGAAGCACAGCATGATGGATGCTTGGTATTTGTTGGCATTTATCTCTCTCCCCAAGGTGCCAAGTAAGTGCAGCTAAACAGAAATTATCGTGTTTCATTCTCCAAATGGTTTAAACCTTTCATTTTATTGGGTTTATTCAACTTTTGGCACCGTCTACAGCAGCGTTTCACATATTTCTGATGAATTCATGCAATAAAAGACCAAAAAGAAACTTGCAGGGGGAATGCAAATGAACCCCGCCCCCCTGGATTGGATAGTCTAATATTTGCACAGAGGGTTTTCTTAAACATCCCACAGATTCTTAAGTAGAGGACGGTTTCCCAGCTTGAGAAAGATCCTGGTCTCCATCAGCTGCTATTGTGAGCGAGCTGATGGATGCAGTGTGACGCCTCCAGCTGTTCTTCATCAAACAATCGCCACGTCTTTGCACCAAATCCGTGGCAACACAGTCAGAAAAGCAGCTTAGACTGTCAGCGGTCATATTCTCTCATAGTGGAGGTGGCAGAACAGGCAACAGGGTGTTGAGCTACCAACGTTTCTGAGCATGACGGCAAAGTTTACCGGCTGACATTCTAACATTTTAGCTGCTCAACACTTTGTGAAACAAGTTGTGCTCTTTATTTTATTAATTCAGACAGAAAAGAGGAGTGATAAGTTAAATCAGTGCATATTTAAGGCCAAAACGATACAACACAGATTATAAATTTGCTCTCAGACGATGATGGAACAACACCGAGATGGAGTAAAAGCAGCCTACTTTATTGTTCCCAATGCTGTTGTTTGAGGAGTGCATTGAGGTCAACAATAGAGCTGCAGGTGTGTTGAGGACAGACCAGACGCGGAGCGATCCCTGGTTTCAGTTTGACTCGTCTCATGTGAACAGAAGCCGCCTCGGGCAGCAGTCAGTCCTGGTGGCTTTCAAAGTGCCCGGAACCGCAGCTGCTTTCAACAACTGTTTGATATTTCATTACCTTTGTTCCACATGTTTGCCACGGGAAAAGAAAATCTCAAAGGTTTATTGTGTTTGATAAGACATAATAAACACTAAAGCACCCTTTTAAGTGTTCAGCTTGTGACTTTGTCGTAAATATTTCGTTTTCACACCTTGCACCCTTGAAAGAATAAAAACAACAAACAGAAACATGCAAATTATACACGAAATTGCGCAGATCGATCAGGAATAGTGACATCGTTGGATGTAAACAAAATTTGCAGTCATTTGCATCAATGAGGTTTTGATCAAAAGGGTGAGAAAACCAGATCTATGACACTGGTCACAATTTAGGCACACTTTGCAGTTTTGGCTTGTTTTTAGCACCCCCTAGTGTCCGTTAGCAAAAGCAATAGTGAAACTTATCTTCTCGCTGTGCGTTCATCTTTTTAAATCTAACTGCTGAACTGTCTCCTCAGCCTTCATTAGTGTCTACAGGAGCGGTTCATCACTAAATCAAACAAATCAGCTGTGTTCATGATCTAAAACATGCAGGAAACATGCTGGAAGCAGACTGCAGCACTCTCAAGTTGCAAGTGTGGTATTCTGGCCACAGAGGGTGGTGGGGGTCTGAGTGACATTTCATTAACCCTGTAAAGAGTCATTTTAGCACATACTGGCTCAAGAAAAGTATTTAAAAATATGATAAAGTTACATAGTATGCCTTTATTTGGGTTGGAGAAAATGAGTGTACATGACTAAACTGGAATTTCTGCTTGATCAATTGCAGGTTCAGTTATTTTACAAACCCTTCCTTATTCCCCCAAACTACACTCTAAGAAATTAAATGCTGAATTCACTTAACCAAGTTTTGTCTGCTGGTTGCATTAAACCTATTGCAATGTAAAGAGTAAAGTACATTTACTTTAAACAAAACAACAATTCTCTTTTCATTTAACCATCTAGGTTTATTGGAACCAGTTGACATAGCTTGGTTAAGTAAATCCAACATTTCCTTTTTAGAGTGTATTAATACATAAACAAAGACAAGTAAATGGTTTCTCATGAGTTTTAAACCTATACATGAATGTTTTTTTAATTCCTCTAGTTTCAGACAGAAGTGTCGCAGACATTGCCCTCAGAGCACCTATGAGGACCGTAGCAGTGGACTCTGTCTGTCCTGTCTGGCTCCATGTGAGGACTGCAGGAGCAACACCCGCTGCATCGCCTGCCAGCCCGGTTACTTCCTCAATGGTACAAATACCACAAACATACTATCCTCATAGGTTTTCTATGGACTGTGACTTTTTTGTCCTAAAACGGCTTCTTTGTTACTCGTAAGAGGCTCTTCTGTACTTGATCTATGTGCGTTTGTGACCATTCATCCTAGCTAAAAACAAATAAAGGCTCTCCAAGTCTTCATTTGGATTGCAAATCAGGTATATGTCTGCAAATCTGTAGAGGATATGCAAATGCACAGCCTATGCAAAGAATGAATTATGATTGTGTTGCTTTAAAGGAAACTTTAAGACTGTAAAACAAATGGAATATTTTTTTAGAAAGTAAAATTTATGATAAATAAACTGTTTCATATGCACAAAGATTACAGTTCTTGTGAGCTGCTGAAGATTTATGAAAACTTTTAATTAATCTAATAATTTAAAAGTGAGCAGATGATTTCTGGGTAATTTTTAGAACAAGTGATATATTAAAAATAGAATTGATATATTACTTTCTGTTATACCCCTTTCTCACAGCACCTGCAAAACAACATTATTAGCTTTAAAGTAAGCAGCAACATGACCTGAAGCCGAAACATCATTAAAAATGTGTTCCTGTTTTTACCATTTACCATTTCTTTCCTTTATCATGCATTTTATTTTGGAGACAGTTGAAAATGAGACACAGTCTTAGTGAGATGAGCTGTCTGTACGAAATCTCGTCTGTTGTCTAGCCCAGACGGAGCGTTCTTGTTGGGAATTCAGTCCCTTTAATGACACCACTTCTTCCCTATCCCTCCCTGCTGCACCAGGAGAGGAGTGTGTGAAGCAGTGTCCGACGCAAACCTTCAGCGACTCCAGCGGGTGGCGCTGTCAGCTTTGCCACGGCTCCTGTCAGACCTGTCATGGACCTCATTCAACTGATTGTGACCTTTGTGTCAGCGGGAATCCTCCTCTGCATGGACAGTGTCCTCAGGTCAACTGTCCACTTGGACAGTTCTTTGATGGTGAGTCTGATTTTCAGACTTTAGGGTGTGTTAGTTAAGCGTGTGCATTTTTAGTTAGGGAGGATTAAGGAGCTTCGCAGGAAAATCCTCACCTTATAAAAATGTCCATCAGAAATCAGACATTTCTGTGACAAATGACACAAATAAAATATCAGATCTATGCTTATGAAGGAATTTAGAGGAGAGTTTTGCCTATTAAAGCAGATCTTTGTTTTCACAAACTCATTTTTAAGCAATCAAACACAAAGATGGCTGCTTGGAACGCTGTCAGTTTGGCTAAAATTGGGGTTAAAGTTTGTTGTGTTGGTAGCTGAGAGTCAACAAGTCATTAGAGGAATTAAGTTTTCCTGCACAAAAAATTCTTTAGATAGCCGATTACTTCCTGTTGGTGGAATCACGCCAAAGCGATTCTCCTCCTTGGCCCTTAAAGTACATTGATTATATGAAGATTGTGTATTCTCCATTTCTGGTTTGACTCTTGCGGTATTTCAGCGACCTGAAATCTGTCTTTTCGTGAAGAATTAGGATGCTGAACCAATGTTTCCCTTTCTGATTGGCCGGTTTTAGTTCCAAACTTTGGCACTTTCAAATACTTTAGTGATTTCTGTAGAAATTATGCTGTAGAAATTGTCCCCTATCCATCACATGATCAAAAAATGCACTTTGCAAAATGCAAAATGTCTACTTTACCAAACTCTCTTCTTTAATGCATCCTTTTTATAATTTTGTCATATTTTAGCATTTTCTGTTGACTAGCCTCTTCCAGTGAGTTGTTAATTTATTTTAGACTATTAAATAGTTTGATTTCATTTAGCATAGCAGCAATATTTTTTATTATCAAGCAGCTTTGTAAAACAAGCGAGAAAACACTGTAAATGTGTAAAAATGTTGTTTCTTTGACATGTACAAAGGCTTAAAAAATCCAATCACAAAATATATTAATTCATTGTCCTCAACAATTGGTTTTGCTTCCCCCTAGTGGTCTGAAAAGGTAAAACAGATTTTCTTAATTTTTCACAGGCAAATACAGTGAATGCCACCCATGTGATGCTTCCTGTAAGACCTGCTTCGGCCCACAAGCGCTGGATTGTTCTTCCTGTTTTCAGGGTACAAATATTTACCCTTCTTGATTCCAGTGAAGTAAAATGATAACGCTCCTTATAAAAACATAATGTTTGCTTTTGCGTGCTCCAGGATATTACCTGGATCAGGACAGTTCCTGCGTGGAACACTGCCTGCCTGGCTCCTATGCAAACCCAGCTACCCAGCTGTGTGAAGACTGCTCTCCAAACTGTGAGGCCTGTGTGGACACCAGCGATAACTGCATCAGCTGCTCCAGTAAACTCTTTCTCCACGAGGGACGATGCTGGACGAACTGTCCTGAGTGAGAAGTTGGATAAACTCAGTAGAATAAATGAAATATTCCCTTTTATGCGTGTCATCAGCTGTGTCCTGTCTTATCTTCAGGGGTTTCTTTGAGACTCAGGAGGGCTCGTGTGAGGCCTGCGATAGCTCCTGTCAGACCTGTGATGAGACCGAGTCACAGTGTCTGTCCTGCACTGATGGCTTCTACTTAGAGAGCGGTGCATGTAGACTCAACTGTTCGCTGAGGACGTACCCAGCAGACGATGGTACCTGCAGACGCTGTCCTCCACACTGTGACATCTGCTCCGATGACAGGACATGTTTCAGTGAGTTATGAGATTTTAGTAAGAGTAAAAAAAGTTGTGCATGATTTCTAACAACTTTACATTTTTATGCAGAGTGCACGTTCCTCTACTTGATGCTGAATGGTGCTTGCAGAGCCAGTTGTCCCATGGATTATTACGAGGATATGGATGAGGGTCGCTGCGGTCAGTGCCACCCCACCTGTGGCAGCTGTTCAGGGCCGCTGGAAGATGACTGTGAGACCTGTTCGTCCTTCAGCCCGAAACTCTACAAAGGTTCATGCCTCAAAGACTGCCCCACTGGAACTTACTATGAGATAACAGCTATGGAGTGTCAAGGTGAGCCTCTAAATTCAAGAATTACTCTTTTTTTTAAGTGACTGAAAACATTACTTGTATATTTGAAATGTTTTATAATTATTTAATTGATATTTTCTGATTATTCTGTCTTTTATCACACAAAAGGTTAATATAAAACAGGAGTTTTGTCTAATTGAGGGTCGGACCTTATTTATATGAACATTTGTAGCCATAAATCAGGATTCATGCTCTGATTAATAATTAAATTTGCCCTAGTTACTATATCTGCAGACAAACTGTCTCTCTCCTGACAATGCAGGAGTCAGAGAGCTGGATGGAGAAAAAAGAAGGGAATTTAGGACGTTAGATATCGGCTTCTTTAGCAATATCCGATATACTGATATAGTGTATAGTAGCTGAAGAGTTTGATGTATATAATATGTGCATGGTTTGCAAAAAGTGTGTTGTTGAGTAAAAACTCACACCAATAATTTCTGAGATTGTATTTTATTGCCTGTATCGGCCGATAATATCAGGCATCCCATCCATTTAGCACCTAAATAAAACTACATTCATTGTGCAGAGGTTTTGACGTATTTACATTTATGATGTAATTCTGAATCAGATGTTTTCAAACCCTCTGGGGTAAGTGAGGCATTTCCTTTTCTGCAGAGTGCCACCAGACCTGTAAGAGTTGCATCGGCCCAGATCCAAACCAGTGCAGCCAGTGTGAGAATGGCCTTGTTCTGGATCCAAACACGTTACTGTGTGGAGTGACGGGTGACTCGGCATGCCCGCTGAGAACCTACCTGCACGCTGACCAGTTCACCTGCATGAGCTGTCACCAGTCCTGCCACTCCTGTAGGGGTCCAGGCATCAACGAATGTCTGACCTGCGCCGTCCCCAGATCCTTAAACAGTGAGTACATTTCAAGGTGGAATACACAGAAATCACCAAAAAATCTTATTATATAAATCTTATTAGTGAAATGTTTATTATCTATTCAGATGCTCCATAATGGCCTTTATCTGTACTGACTAATGGATTTTCAGCCTTTCACAAAATGTTTGTTTCAAATTTTCACTTTGATCATACTAACTTTATATAAAGGCAAGGCCGCTTTATTTAAGAATAGCATGCACATTAAAATCAGACCTAAAGGTGACCAGGTTCTGTGGCAGCAGAAAGAGCCTAAATCATCAGCCCTCCACCACCGTGCTTTGTAGTAGGTGTTTTGTGTTCTGATGTTTTTACTATATTTTCCAGACAGCACCTGCGAGACGGAATGTCCTGCTGGTTCATACGTCACGAGGCAGGAAGCTGATGGACAGCAGCTGGGATTCTGTTTGCCTTGTGATCACATCTGCTCCACTTGCACCGGGCCGTCACCTCGGGACTGTCTGACGTGTTCTCCAGGATATCTGCAACTGTTTCAGCTCTGCGTCATCCACTGCCCCACAGGGTAAAACGCTTAAAGCTCACGGTCTTACTAAATGTTTCTTACTGAGATTTAACGTGTTTTTCCCTTTAAGGTATTACAAAGACGGTTCTCATTGTGAGAAATGTGACGAGTCCTGTGAGCTGTGTACTGGACCGGGCCCCGAGTCCTGCAGAATGTGTCCGCCTCCTCTTCTAGAGCTCGAAGGCACCAAGCTGTGTGTTGAGCGTTGTCCACATCGCTTCTTTCAGTCCAGTGAAATCTGCAAACAGTGTCACACCAGCTGTCAGACCTGCACAGGTACGGACGTAGGACTTGATTTCCCATCAGAAAATTGTCTGTGTTATCTGTAATTGTGTGTTTGTCTTTCAGAAGTGTCAATGTTTGACAGTCACTTGAGAAGATATTATCAGACTGTGTATATATTTGTGTTTGCAGACTCTTCGCCCCAAAGCTGTGTGACGTGCGATCGTGGAAGCATCCTCAAAGACAAAGTCTGTTATCCACGTTGTGAGGAGGGACAATACTTTTCTGAAGAGGTGGGATTTAAGCTCAATGTCAAATGAAAATAAACCCTTTTGTTTCTGTTCTCTAAAACACGAGGATGTGATTTATATTGAGTATTTAGCACATAAGTATTTTTCCTAACTTACAAATAAAAATCTAATTTTTCTGAAGTTAGACGATCGTTGGCATCATTTTGTGCTGCAGTGTTGGGTGCAAGCCTTTTGTCACACGGGAACTTTATTCGTGCACGGTGTAATGAAGTGTTTATTCTCAGGATCTCTGCGAGCCCTGCGACAGCTCCTGCAGGCACTGCACCGGCCCCAGATCTGACCACTGTCTGCTCTGTCACAATGACTTTGCTCTTCATGCCGTTGAGAACAGATGCGCCCGCTGCTGTCAGGCTGCAGAGAATCACACCAGCTGCTGTGTTTGTGACAGTGGCTCAGGTATAGATGCTGTGTTTATAAAAAATCAGCTGATTATTTGTTGACTAGAGCAAACTGCAAAACTCTCCTTTTATTTTTAAACCCAGCTCTGTGTGTTGAGGCACCACAGCCCAGGTTTGAAGAAGCAAAGGAGCGAGACGTGGTTGTGTCCTCCAAAGCTCTGAAGCACACCTCAGCTGCCTTACCAGTCGCCCTGCTGCTGGCGGCCGGGTTGGGCCTGGCTGTGTTTGCCCTGGCGAAGGCCCGCGCCAGGAGGAGGCTTTGCTGGAACCAGAGCTACGAGAGACTGAGCGGCAGCGGGAGCATCAACATGCCCCATGGCGTGCCCGAGCCAGACAGTGGAGACGAGGTGGACGTGGTGTACACCACCAAGGGCGGATCAGTCTACAGGCGCTATAGCTTCATCCATGAGCAGGAAGCAGACCAGAACAGGGATGAAAACACTTGCCTCAGTCAGACTTAGATGGATTCACGCCAGAATGTGATGTAATAAAACATATTTTTGATGCTCAGTAGGTAGTCCATAGAGGAGTGGGTAGTGATATTTGGATGAGTTGTATATTTTTATTCCACAAAGTGCCTGTGACTGTAGAAAGCACCCTGTTATACAAGTAGACTGAAAAATTACTCATATGTGTATATGTATGTAAATTATTTTCAAACTCATCACGAATGTTTTTTGTGAAACTTTGTATTAGGTCAGTGAGTCAGGTTTGCATGATTTATTGTAAATATAAATAAATTTTTTTTGTAACTGATGCTAGAACAGACCCCTCCCATTTTACCATTGTGTTTGATCAGACTGACACACCTCCACAGACAAGTGAATCATTTTCCTCTAAACCTTTAGGAGCTGCTGCTTCCTCCTCAAACTGCAGCTCGCCTTACCTGTTCCAGCATGAAATTTACTCGCACACATGTCCTGGAGAAGCTGATGTGGCCTCTCATCTCCACAGGTACGCTCCTGGCTTTTGTTNCTTTTGTCATCTAGGAGAAGGCAGACTGTTGTTTCGGAGGACTTCTACATCAACGCCACTAAGGAATGTTCATCTTACATCGAGAAACAAGGATTCATCTCTGAGCCTCTTAGTGAGGAGGAAAAGAGTTTTCCTATTGCGTTCTCCATGGTGATCCATGAGAAGATTGAGATGTTTGAGCGACTCCTACGTGCCATTTACGCTCCTCAGAACATCTACTGCGTCCACGTGGACCAGAAATCTCCTCTGGATTTTCAAAGGGCTGTGGAGGCTATCGTGTCCTGCTTCCCCAACGTATTCATCGCCAGTAAGTTAGAAAGAGTCGTATACGCATCCTGGTCCAGAGTGCAGGCAGATCTGAACTGCATGAAGGATCTGATGTACTCTCACATCCAATGGACTTACCTGCTCAACACCTGTGGCACGGACTTTCCCATTAAAACAAACAGAGAGATGGTGAAGGCTCTGAAAGCCTTAAACGGGAAAAACAGTCTGGAAACCGAAGCCACCAATGAGTACAAGAAAACACGCTGGCAGTACCATTACAACGTCACCGACAGTGTCATCAGGACATCTGTGAGGAAGACTCCTCCACCCATCAGCAGCCCCATGTTCTCAGGAAACGCCTACTTTGTGGTCACAAGAGCCTTTGTGAAACATCTGATGGAGGACAAAGTTGTGCAGAGCTTCTTAGAGTGGGAGGAGGACACGTACAGCCCTGATGAGCACCTGTGGGCCACGCTACAGAGGATGCCCTCTGTTCCTGGGTCAGTGCCCGCCAACATCAAGTACGACACGTCAGACATGAATGCCCTCGCACGCGTTGTGAAGTGGTCCTACTTAGCAGGAGATGTGAAGAAAGGAGCCCCCTACTACCCATGCACAGGGGAGTACAGAAGAGCCGTCTGTGTGTATGGAGCTGGTGACCTCTCCTGGCTCCTGAGATGTCAGCACCTCTTCGCAAATAAGTTTGATCCTGCAGTTGATGATGTTGCCATCAGGTGTTTGGAGTCAGTTCTACGTTTCAAAGCTTTGGGTCATGACCCGCTATCGACCCAGGAAAATTCAAACCTTTTGTAAATATGAAATGCCTTAAAGCTGTGGTACCCAACATCGTTATGCATCACAACCTGATTTTAAACAAGACCATACATATGTAATTTCATACATAAATGCATGTTTAATATTATGTAAAGCAAATGTTATTAGTGTACATCTTTATTGTCACTGGAAAATATAATATCTCTAAATAAAATGCTCTGCTTACCAAAAACAGGATTTTAAAGTTTTTATTGTTTCTGTGTGACCCTCAGAAATGTTCCAGTATTGTTTATTATGTGCTGGTAACTCTGTTTCAGATTCATGCTTCTATTAACGTGATGCTCATTAGTGTACACTGTTAAAACTCTTTGAACTGGGAAGACATCATGGTTTAAACGGCATGTATCACGTACCAGAGCAACGGTAGGCACAGTAAATGATAAAATATTACCGTTGGCACTATTGAGATGTCATTTTCTATGAAATAGAAGTTATTTTTGTGAGCCATTCCTTAAACCTGGAAATAAGATGCTTGGATGAAACCCCGCCTCCACCGTGTGAATTCCACAATAGTACACAGCTACAGACCTGGAGACCACAGAGCCGACACTCAGCCGACTCAGAGTCCCACTCAGCCCCCACCCCACTCCTAGAAAATTCTCAGTCGGAAGGTCAAGCCGCTAAAACAAGTGCGCACATACACACACCCCTACCCCATTTGAATGTAGAAAAAGCAGCTGAGATGATAGCAGATTCCCAGCCTGAATTATTGTCCCAGCCTGTTACTAATGCTCACCCAACAAACTTTACAACCATTCGGCTAGCTTCTAGCATTTTAGTTGTATACACAGCCCTGGCCTATCAAGTGGTTTTAACATTGGAATAGTTCGAAGAAGTCATTCGTCTGAAAACCCACTCCGGTACTGGCGGTGGTTTTAACAAGCAGTCTGTGAAATCACAGTCATGTTCTGCCAATTTTTCAGGAAGACTGAAAAAAGATCCTGTTCTTCTTGCAGACAAAAATAGATTTTTGGGTTTGAGGCATTATTTAAAGTGCAGACTAGATAAGAAAGTGTAGCGACATCAATCCATGGTTTTTCTCCTAAATGAACTGTGTAACACTTTAACTTACAGACAGGGGCGTCACTAGGTTTTAAGGACAGGGGGGGCTTAGCCCCCAAGAGATGCACACAATATGAACGAACGAAGTGAATGAGCACAAAATTTCACAAACAGAAAGCAAAGACTGAGAAATTGTTTTCCTACTTTTTTGGACAGATTAAACATCCTAGGTCACCAATAGA
>SSNS01000478.1:413525-435343 GCA_006937985.1 Aphyosemion australe
ACACACACACACACACACACACACACGCACGCACACACACACACACACACAAGGATGAATAAGTAAAAATGATTTGTATCTTAGCTGAGTTTATATTTTTCTTCTTGTCATTCAGAGATGACCTCGTCTTCCTCAGACTGAGGCTGTCAGGACAGATTAGTAGACCTCAGCCTTCACCAAGCTCCACATGGGGGAGCCACAACTCCCCCCCACACACACCTGAACATGCCGTCATCCCCTAAAACCCTAAACTGACAAATGCACGATCTTTAGCCTCTTTCTCCCTCACCCGACGTTGTAGTCAGCAGCTGTTCAGGACGTTACCACAAACATAAAGGACTCACCTAAAGAGGCAGCATGCAGCAGGCAGTTCCCATCCCCAGTGGTGGCCAGAGGAAGTAGCTTCTTGCAACTGGTGCACATGGTGGACCACCAGTTCAGACGTCCTGTGCACAAACAGCCATCAACATGATGCATCACGATCAAGCATCTCTTTAATTTTCCAACCGTGGAAGTAATGATATCTTGTTGTGACTCCGCCACCTTAAGGGTTAATAATCAAGCATGCTCACTGATATCATTACTGTTTGCGACTCTAGGAATTCCCGTCTCCTTCTGCCTCAAATCCTTTAATTATCCTGTTGAAGATGAAAACCACAGCTAATCAGTGCAAAAAGGCCACAGCTCGGTCAGGTTTGCAGACACTGAGCTGCAGAAGTGTCCCGCAGCGCTAACAGAATGTTCCAGGACCATCACTTCTGGGATTGATGACTAAGTCCAGAAGAGTACAAGTTTAAATAAAAACTGATGAAATAACTAAAAATAACTGATAAATTAACTTTTAATGTCTTGTCATAAACATAATTCAGTAATACTAGCTGCGCGTACAGATGTTATAAACTAAATGAACACGAGACAGAACCTGTTTTAGTCACGTTTTCCAGGTCATCCAGACTTCCTATTATGTCTCCTCTAAACCGACGCTTTCCTTGTTCCACATGCTTCTTGAGCTGGAACCGCCACCCTAACCTGACTCCACCTACCACCAGTCCATAGAGTAAAGTCCTCTCCGGGGACAGCTCCCTCCTGCAGAATACTCAGCCAGAACCGGCTGCACACCATCCATGGTGTCTGTGTTTGTGCCAAAATTGTATCATAGTCACGTGATGAGCAACTCTCCTGATTGACCTTGGTAACGCCTGCATCTGCTGCGACAAGCGTGGCTTCTTCAGCCAGCCCTGGAACCCTGGTCACATGGTGGCAACCTGAGAGATTTGTGTGGTCATTTCGGTGAAACATCTCCGCTCAGGATCGTCATTTTTATCTGGCCTCAAACTGGGGGAGAGTACCACATTCATGAAATACCTCCGACTTACGCATGACTGTGTGTCTATAGTGGCTGTTGTTTACAGACTTGCCCAGGTTTGTCAGGCCGGCTCAAGCTCAAGGACAGGCTGATAAGAGCACACACACACACACATGCAAAAACACACACACACGTTTGCAAGACTAAATTAAAGATTTATCAAATTCAGGGAAAAGTTTAAAAGGAATTGAACGTGACCTCAAAGGTCTTGCAGAAGAGTGTAAAAGTGCAGCAACCCAACCAAACACACAGCAATCAATGTTGCATAAACGTCATGTGCTGCTTGTGGAAACTTTACGATATTTTCAACAATAATAACTAACGAATTCACCCACGTGAGCGCTACACACACCAGTGGGAGGCTGTTTAATCTGGTGCACGCTGATGTTAGTAGCCTAATTTTGGACCCAGTAGGGGAAAAAAACCTGCAGGAGGAGGGTAAACTTGAGCTCACCGAGTTCACCGCAGCCCCGAGTTACACCTCTTATCTGTCTTTTTCCTCTACCTTCCAGAGCTCCCATTCCGCCAACTCCCCCTCACCGAGTGGATCTCCTTTTAGCATTGACTCTCTGTAAGCCAAGAGCCGGTGTCACCAGATCCTCTGGTCCCGCTGAGTTCTTAGGAATGGCATGTGTTCCCAACTGACAGCTTAACACACACACACACACNATGCCTAGTGCCTACTGTACAAGCCTGTGGGGGCAGTGCTATGATCTGGGGTTGCTGCAGTTGGTCAGGTCTAGGTTCAGCAACAGGATGTGCTCCAAGAATGAGGTCAGCTGACTACCTGAATATACTGAATGACCAGGTTATTCCATCAATGGATTTGTTCTTCCCTGATGGCACGGCCATATTCCAAGATGACAATGCCAGAGTCCAGACCTTAACCCCATTGAGAATCTTTGGGATGTGCTGGAGAAGGCTTTGTGCAGCGGTCAGACTCTACCAACATCAATGCAAGATCTTGGTGAAACATTAATGCAACACTGGATGGAAATAAATCTGGTGACATTGCAGAAGCTTATTGAAACAATGCCACAGTGAATGTGTGACGTAATCAAACAATAGTTCTCATTTGTTTGTGATATGTTATTTACCCAACCAAAGTTCACAGTTTTGCATAATACATTTGTAGCCTCCTGACTTAATCCATCAATCTTCTGTTTCTCTGTGATTAGGGTCAGGGTGCCGCAGGTCATTGGCGAATCACAGGCATGTGGATTCAGAGAGTCAATTAAAGTTAGTCAGGTGATCTTCATCTGAAAATTATGTAAAATGTTGGTGTTTTTTATACTTTGAGTCTAGACAATTACACATCATTTTAAGACAAATGTTCTAATAACAATGTATTATTTGGAACATTTGATATGCCCTACAAAATCATATCTAGAGAAACACATACAAACACACACCTTTGGAAAGGTAGTTGCACCCCCACCCCACCCTGCTCTAACCCCCACAAGACATCAATCATTTTTATTGGCCATGTGTGCCTTTTCCAAACAGTGAAGTATCACTTTCAACATCACTTACCAAAATAGTAGAGGATGGGAGGCAGTGACTGATGCTTTAGTGCCAGCTGATGTATACCACTGCTCTATAGAAAACCCATCTGGCTTAAGCATTTCACTCCTGAAAATACCAGATCAGCCCAGACTTTAGGAGAGTTGTTAATGGACTTTTGCCCAGGGCTTTGTCTCTGCAGTAGGCTGAACTATTGTTCATAAACTATTCTGAAAGGATCACATTTTTGACTCACAATAAATAGTTTTTAAATTCACTGAACTGAGTTAATTACAAATATTTGTCTGTTTTTTACCTATGGTTCAGAATTAGACTTATTTCTCAATTGGTGAAAAACAACATATAAGGGTTTTCTTTCATTCTTACTCATTATCTCTGCAGTGTCATATATATCACATATGCATCTTTGACTCTAACCGCAATTTATCAAAATGCTTAGGAATTCAACAAAACCTGCATTCAGACTAATGAAGGCTCAGTGTAATTAATTACATGTGCAGGGCCCATTCCTAGCACTCCTAATGGAAGAGGAGAATATTGACATTGCAATCGACGGATATTTTAATGCGCTTGAAATTTGATTTCAGCCTTGTTTTGTGTAATTATGGTGCAATTGTGTGATATAATGTACATTTATCACTTGTCAGAAGGTAATCAGTGAACCCCTCACCCCAGACACTCGGATTTTAAACAGAATACAAATAAGGAACCTAACATGTCAAAGAAAACATATGTTTAGGAGACGAATCTGTTAGTAGGATATAGATGCAGAAACGAAAACCAAGTTTACTGTTAGAGAATAGATGCTGCTGTTACATGTGTGTCTTAATGTGTTATTCTTGAAGGCAAATAAAATTATCTCCTGCTTATTTCAATTTTACGAAGCCCATATATCTACCAATTTCAGAGATAGTTCCCCCTTTAAATTAAATTCTGGCTATTTTAAAGTATGTTTCTGAGTTAGAACCATAAATAATTACTATCTTATGTGATATAGTGTCCTGATGGGTCAGACAAGACTGATGAGCTAACAGCTAGCTCATGTGCAGCCAACAAAATCTTGACTCAACTCAAATCCAGTTGTTTTATAAATTACATTATTACACTACCATTACTTTAGTGTCATACATTCATCTACAGCTAAATGTAACACACCCGGTACATCAAGGATCAAATGCTACAGAAGTATCTTGATTTTCTGTAGAAAAAATGTAAATATTTATGTAGGCTAATAAAGATTGCAAAAATGCTGTGAAATCTTTACAGTTGAAGCTATTTCAAAGACCAGGTTCACTGAGAAACTCTTTTACTTGTTCTTTTTGAAATATGATTGGTAACTCTGAGTTTAGCATGCAGACTTAACAAGAAAAATGTCTTCTACCCCTCTTTCCTGCATTAGTCGCCTTACATGCTAGTGGTGGTCGGAGAGACCATTGGCGCCAGTGTATGCCCAGTACCGCGGGAAGTAGGGGTGCTGGAGGGGCTGCAGCACCCCCTGCTGGTGACCTCAAATATTTATTTACCACTATGGCAAAAAAGCGGATTTTAGACTTTTTTGGGAAGCCTCGAGAAAACAAAAGGAGATGCAGCAACAGTAAGTTCTGGGCAGTGGCGTCAAAAGTACTCGCATTCATTACTCAAGTAGAAGTATAGATACAAGGTTTTCAAAAGACTTTCGTAGAAGTTGAAGTATCAGCTCAAGCTTTTTACTCAAGTAAAAGTATAAAAGTACTGGTTTCAAAACTACTTAAAGTAAAAAAGTAGAAGTAATGTAAGGGAAAAATGCCATTAGAATAGAATAGACTTTATTGATCTTACAGTGGGGGAATTCACATGTCACAGCAGTACCAGCACTCAAGAAGAAAAATATAAAAAATAAAATAGTGTTGTAACCTTCGATCACCAAAACCACGAATAAAAACTGAAAAAAACTTGGGTTCCAACACACTCCATCTCATGAGGAGGCTGAGGTCCTTCGGAGTTAATTTCCCAGCTGCTAAACTCTTTTATCACTCTGTTGTTGGCTCTGTTATCCACTCTGCTGTGGTCTGTTGGGGTGCAGGCAGCTTTGACTAAGACGAGAAGAAACTGAACAAGCTAGTTAACAAAGCTAGCTCAGTTCTGGGCTGCCCACTGGATTCTGTTGAGGAGACATGTGAAAGGAGGATGCTGGGGAAGATGACCTCCATCTTCAAAAACTCCTCCCACCCACTGTATTCCACTGTGGAGGTCATGGACAGCTCCTCCAGAGGCAGACTGAGACATCCCAGATGAAAAACAGAACACTACTTTCACACGTTTCCTCAACAGAATCCAGTGGGCAGCCCAGAACCGAGCTAGCTTTGGTAGCTAGCTTGTTCAGTCTCTTCCGGTCTCGGTCAGAGCTGCCTACACCCCAGCAGACCACAGCAGAATGAATACCAGAGCCAACAACAGAGTGATAAAAGGATTTTAGCAGCTGGGAGTTAACTACATTAATACACTTGGGTCACGCTGCAGGGCCAACAGTCCACCCACAGAACAACAAAGAGTTACCAATAGGCTTTGTTCAGCCACAAAAGCACCTGGTTCTCAAAGTTCTTTGAGCCAATGCATGCTCTTCTTGGCCTGAAGATCAGCCCTGCAACACTAAACAGTGCTGTATTGAGCTTAAGTGAAAGCTGGCACACAGCTAGGAAGGACTTCAGCACCTCTAATGTTTCTCCTGGGCTCCCAAGGTACGCATCCAACTGCTGGCTCCTTTCAAGTGGGCCAGTCTTCTTCAAGGAGGAAAAGAAGTCCTCTTCTTCAAATGAGATCAGTGAGGAGCCCTCACTAACGTAATTCTCGGCCTGGCAATCCAAGTGGCTTCTGATATAGTCAAGGCCTGTGGGATAAAAAACAAAAATCAGGACAATTTAGATTAAATGACATTATAATTGTGTGTGTGTGTGTGTGTGTGTGTGCGTGCGTGTGTTAATGTATTAAAGTAGCTTTCCGGAGTATTTCTTTTATGTGATGGCACCATCTAGTGGCTGACAAGTGTATAACACCAGGAGGCCGTTTAGAATTTTTAAGATGGCGACTGCACGTTTCTTGTTTATGAATGTGCGTCTGTAGCCAACAAACAGAGCTAAAACATGTTGTTTTACTAGTATTATTCTCATGTCATGTTGTGTTTTCATACATTTATATTTTAAAGACTTACTTGTCCGTGAAAAGTTCATCAACTCTGCATCAGCTGAGGTTGTTCCTTAAATTTGAAGCATGTAAGCTGTAGTCTAACGCTATTGGTTAGTTCTGGTCTGCACTCAGTTTCCTATTGCACAGATTTTACGGGGCAGGGGGTGGGCTTGCATGTGGACACTAAGTTGAGGAGGTGGCAGGCGCAGCGATGGTGCTTGGGTAGCTGGAATTTCATGTAGTCATCTTCATCCAACAGGGCTCCAGCATCAACAAATTCAACACTCTCAACTCTTTCCTCCTCCTCTTCATCATCATCATCATTTTAGCCACCATCTTCTTCATCACCCTCCCCTACAGATTCAGGATGGTTCTCGTCGTCAGTCTGCCCATAAACTCTGAAGGCTTTCAGGAAGTTTGAGCCACTGTCAGTTGTAGTGCGAACGATCTTCTCTCTGATATTGAATTCTGTGTGGATATCGTTTAGGGCACCAGCCAGGGCAGAATGCCCTTTAAGTTGCTTGCATGCCAGGGCAGCACAGGATCTTTGCATGGTGTCGGGGTTAAAGCAGTGTGCAGTAACACCAATGAAACCGTGAAGGTGTGCTGTCCAGCAGTCTGTTGTTGCTATGAACTCAATTTCACTAAGGTCAACTGTCAGTTTTCTTTTAATTTCTGCAGATGTCTTTGTGACTTTGTTTACAACAGTATTGCGTGTCATGACGTTTGTATTTGGCTGAAGATGCTCCACAAGATCAATGAAGCCCTGTTGCTGAACAATGTGTGGTGGGTGCAAGCCTTGGACAATGAATTAGAGTTTCCCACAGCTTGCTTTGCTTGGAGGGTGTGGGCAAAGAACCTTCAGTGGATGACTTCCTTTTGAGAGCTGCTTTAGTAAGTTCCTCTTTAGTTTAGTACCTCTCTAGACAAGTGGGGTGTTTCTTCTGTGGAGAAAATGAATGCACAGACATAAATTAAGGTTCATTTTCACTGGTTTATGCAATTATGTTGAGCAGACCAATATATTGCCACCTAACACTAGCTTACTGAGGAAATTTTATTCTGGTGACCCACTAGAACTCCTGCTTTGCTTTGTCCCCCTGCTTTTGTTTTGCAAACACACCAATTACTCGTGCACACTCACACATTTGCATTTATTTACTAGAGCCAGGCAGGAATGTTGTCAGGCAGGAAGTAGGTTTTTGAGTTGTTTCTTTGTGTAGAAATTATTAGGGTTAGCATTTCGTGCCAAGGTGCACTAATTGGTCTAACTTTAATTTGTTTTCAACTGAATTTGGCTGATAGTTGGGCGTATAACCTCTTAGGGCCTGAGCACACTCTCATACACAGACAGGATAATGCCTATCTTTAGTACATGCTTTAGCAGCCAGATGTAGACTATAGCTTTGTACAATTAACTTCTAAGTATTGCATATAGCAACAATATAAGCTCAGATAATATTTGAGTCGAAATTCAAATGTCAAACAAAGCCCACCAAACGAACTTGTAATGTTAAATCATAGCCTACTGCTAGTAAGCAAGCCGTAGCATGTCTTAGCATGTACCCAGGCATAGCATGGCAAACATTGCGAATTTACCATTATTATATTACTAGGTCCTTCCCATGGGCCCACCACCCGTGGGAGGGGCCAAAGGGGTCGGGTGCGATGTGCAAAGGGCGGTAGCCGAAGGCAGGGACCTTGGCGGTCTGATCCTCGGCTACAGAAGCTAGCTCTTCGTACGTGGAATGTCACCTCTCTGGTGGGGAAAGAGCCGGAGTTGGTGTGTGAGGTTGAGAGGTTCCGACTAGATATAGTTGGACTCACCTCAACGCATGGCTCTGGCTCTGGAACCAGTTTCCTCGAGAGGGGTTGGACTCTCTACCACTCTGGAGTTGCTCCCACTGAGAGGCGCCGAGCAGGTGCGGGCATACTTCTTGCCCCCCATCTTGGTGCCTGTACGTTGGGGTTTACCCCGGTGAGCGAGAGGGTAGCCTCCCTCCGTCTTCGGGTGGGGGGACGGGTCCTGACTGTGGTTTGTGCTTATGCACCAAACTGCAGCTCAGACTACCCACCCTTTTTGGAGTCCCTGGAGGGGGTGCTGGAAAGCGCCCCTCCGGGTGACTCCCTCGTTCTGCTGGGGGACTTCAATGCTCACGTGGGCAACGACAGTGAGACCTGGAGAGGTGTGGTTGGGAGGAACGGCCCCCCTGATCTGAACCCGAGTGGTATTCTGTTATTGGACTTCTGTGCTCGTCATGGATTGTCCATAACAAACACCATGTTCAAGCATAAAGGTGTCCATATGTGCTCTTGGCACCAGGACACCTTAGGCCGCAGGTCGATGATCGATTTTGTTGTCGTTTCATCTGATCTGCGGCCGCATGTCTTGGACACTCGGGTAAAGAGAGGGGCGGAGCTGTCAACTGACCACTACCTGGTGGTGAGTTGGCTTCGATGGTGGGGGAGGATGCCGGTCAGACCTGGCAGACCCAAACGTGTTGTGAGGGTCTGCTGGGAACGTCTGGCAGAGTCTCCCGTCAGAAGGAGCTTCAATTCCCACCTCCGACAGAACTTCGAACACGTCCCGGGGGAGGCGGGGGACATTGAGTCCGAATGGACCATGTTCCGTGACTCCATTGTCGAGGCGGCTGACCGTAGCTGTGGCCGCAGGGTGGCCGGTGCCTGTCGTGGCGGCAATCCCCGAACCCGCTGGTGGACACCGGCGGTTAGGGATGCTGTCAAGCTGAAGAAAGAGTCCTATCAGGTCTTTTTGGCCTGTGGGACTCCGGAGGCAGCTGATAGGTACCGGCAGTCCAAGCGGAATGCGGCTCGGNGAGTTTCCCACAGCTTGCTTTGCTTGGAGGGTGTGGGCAAAGAACCTTCAGTGGATGACTTCCTTTTGAGAGCTGCTTTAGTAAGTTCCTCTTTAGTTTAGTACCTCTCTAGACGAGTGGGGTGTTTCTTCTGTGGAGAAAATGAATGCACAGACATAGATTAAGGTTCATAAGGAGCATTTTCACTGGTTTATGCAATTATGTTGAGCAGACCAATATATTGCCACCTAACACTAGCTTACTGAGGAAATTTTATTCTGGTGACCCACTAGAACTCCTGCTTTGCTTTGTCCCCCTGCTTTTGTTTTGCAAACACACCAATTACTCATGCACACTCACACATTTGCATTTATTTACTAGAGCCAGGCAGGAATGTTGTCAGGCAGGAAGTAGGTTTTTGAGTTGTTTCTTTGTGTAGAAATTATTAGGGTTAGCATTTCGTGCCAAGGTGCACTAATTGGTCTAACTTTAATTTATTTTCAACCGAATTTGGCTGATAGTTGGGCGTATAACCTCTTAGGGCCTGAGCACACTCTCATACACAGACAGGATAATGCATATCTTTAATACATGCTTTAGCAGCCAGATGTAAACTATAGCTTTGCACAATAAACTTCTAAGTATTGCATATAGCAACAATATAAGCTCAGATAATATTTGAGTCGAATTTCAAATGTCAAACAAAGCCCACCAAACGAACTTGTAATGTTAAATCATAGCCTACTGCTAGTAAGCAAGCCGTAGCATGTCTTAGCATGTACCCAGGCATAGCATGGCAAACATTGCGAATTTACCATTATTATATTACTAGGTTACTACAATATTTTGTCAATAATCGAGTGATAATATGAAACTTTTAGCTTACCTCAATATGCTTTTTCAAATTAGACGGTGAGTTTTTGAAAGCCTTTAGCTCGTGGTACTCGGGTGCACAGAGCTTGCAGCGCATTCGAAATGAGTTGTTTTTGCATCCAACCATTTCGAAAAATTCTTCCAGCTACGGTCAGGGATGTACAGGGGTTGGCTTGTCTTCCTGGCTACCAGCGTCCTCACGGGTGCTCGGTTTAGACATCTTGTTAGCAAGTTCTTTTGAGTCTCCTCCGCTCGCTGCTACTGCTACTACGTACATTTGCTAATGCTATGTGGGTCTTACATCCTGGAGTGTCACATGATTTGTGTCACGTGCAGTTGCGATGACCAATAGGGTGTCGGAATGGTAGGTCTCATCCAACCACAATCGAACCTTTGTTTTTCAATGACGACAACCCGGAAAAAAACAAGCCGAAATGAAATAGGAGTAACGAGGCTATTTTTTAAAAGTAAGGAGTAGAAAGTACCGATAATCGTGTAAAAATGTAATGGAGTAGAAGTATAAAGTAGGCTAAAAAAGAATTACTCCACTAAAGTATAGATAACCAAAATTTCTACTTAAGTAAAGTAACGAAGTATTTGTACTTTGTTATTTGACACCTCTGGTTCTGGGGTATATTGTCATGTATCCGGTCCAAGATAGTGCATTGACAGTTTATTTGCAGTTTATTTTGTGCTTTTTATTGTATTTCAGATACTTTTTAACACGAACAAACTTGTCCCTCATTCTCCTCCACCTCTTCGTGCACTCACCACCTCTCAACCCACGTTTACCGTCATTTCCGTCCACGAATAAAACGCTTGTTGCATATCTTTATAGTCCTCCAGCCACGGGACCACACTGTTCATGTCACACTGTGAGAACTCCAGAAAGGTGCCACACTGAACGGCGCAACCTTTCAGTGAGCCAGACTGCATGACGTCTCGCTCCAAGAGGACATGCTACGTCACGAGCGCACCCCCCATAAAAGCATACGTTACAGATAAGCAATACAACGCTAAAAAGAGAAAAAAGCGCCACAGTAAACACTTTTTAGTGTCAGCTCATGACCCAGCTCATCTTCCTCAAAGAGGAAGAATTGATCCGCATTGGTCTCAGACTCCAGCTGCGCGTCTCCTTTTCCCGTCTTCCAGCTAAACAGCTGATCTGTCTGCTGGACATCCATCCTTCTCATCCTCCTTTATACATAAAAAAAACCCACTAAACTACAGAGAAGTAACTATCTATCTGCCACAAATCGCTCCAATATCTAAAGTTCAGTGTTTTCTCCGCTCAGTGACAGCGCATCAGCGCACCTTTTGACACCTGCTGTCAGATCGCGCAGCAGCATCCTCTGTCCCTCAGCAACAAAACGCTACTGAACCCATTCTTAGTTTAATTATTTTAGTATAACTCAGGTTTTATTTGGGCTATTAACAAAAATAAAAACTGGTGTGTGGTTTATAATCCGCATTTTAAACATACCTTAAGTTGAAACCAAAGACTGTATATATAAGATTTGAAACGGAAACTCAGAGAGGCGGAGTCTTGCTGCTGCGGCGTCTCAAAGGTGTGTTTTCATTGGTCAACTGCAGACGGGAGTCGTAGGTTTTCGAGCAGTGCTGAAGACTGTTGGAGTGTGTCTTCTTTCTAATAATGAGACTCGTATCAATGCCTATACTACACGTAGGCTATGATTCACCTGTACATAACGAGTTGAGCGCAGCTGAGCTTTTTTTTTCAGCACCCCCTGCTGAAATAATGTTCCCGCGGCTATGTGTACGGCAGCCTCACTTCTGTCAGTGTGTCCCTGGGCAGCTGTGGCTACATTGTAGCTCATCACCACCAGTGTGTGAATGTATGTGTAAGTGGGCGAATAACTGATTGTGTTGTAAAGTGTCTTGGGAATTATGGGACTCTGGAAGGTGCTCTAAATACAGGCCATCTACCATTTTTAAAGATCTGATATAACTGATCAAACGTTTCACCAATTCAAATATTGCACTGAATATACTCTCAATTCTTTGCATTTTCTGTCATTTTACCCTTCCAATCCCTTCCTAAACTCCTTTACTTATTGAGGACTTGAGCCATCCCAGGTAACACTGGTGGGTAAGCAGGGTACACTGATCAAGAACTGCACATTCCTTAACGTAAACTAATTATTTTGGGACTGTGGGAGGAACCTGCTGCTTTTAAAAAGAAACAATTCAGGCTCAGGGAGAGCATTCAGCCCCATTTGAACCAAGAAACTCTTTTTTTCTGTGAAGCAACACTTGGAACCACTCAGTCAAGTTTCATGTTTAAATGTAAAATATGCATGAAAACATTTGCATTCATGCTGACTGGCAGAAATTGTGCCTTTCTGTGACACGCAACATGGCTTTCCAAGTCATGCAAAGTGCCGTGTACTGTATTTAGGTGAAAAGTTGATTTCATGCCTGCTTTACGTTTCTCTCCTGCAGATGAGGCAATATCTATCAGACTCTTTCATTGTGAGAGGAAGTATGATTAGATGAACTATGACCTTTAATCCTAAATCTAACCAATGATTTCTACTTTCAGCTGACTAAACCAAATAAAACTGCAAATGAAAGTAAATGTAAAGTCTGTATCTAAATGAATCTACTTTCTATTTTTTGAGCATCTGGAGGAGAAAAGACGCTCACATCAGACCCATGTCCTGACAAAATTAAAGCAACCTTAAGCCCATAGTTTATACTTCTCCATCAGCAAGTTTTCGCACACACACACACGGAGATGTTATCCTTTTATACATCTTTGTCAGTGTGTCAGTGTTAGTGATGGTAAACTTGATTCTTTTTACTGAATCGAGTTTGAATGAGTCACTCACCAAAATGAATCGGGTTTTCGAGTCATTTGAGTCACTGAGTCAGTTGCCCAGAGTGCAAAATAAATCTACATTTTCACTCAAACTTAATTTGCTCCTCTTTCTATGTAAATCCTACCACTAAGATGAGTGATTGAAAAAAACTATCAATTTTATACACTAAAATTCATTTTTTAAAATAGTGGTGGAACTGAAATATTATATTTTTTCTTTAGTCTGCTTATTATCTTTGCAAAAAGAAAAAGGTGTAGACTGAATATGGCGTCAGTCACACTATCAAAGTTCAGCTCAGGTGAAGGAGCGACTCTTCCCCTGTAACAGCCTGAGTTTCTGCAGCTGAGAGCCAGGAGGGAGAGTTGAGTGAGCTTGTAGTACCGCGAGCTTCCACTGGGGGACTCCTATGAGCTGAAACCCGGGTGGGAGTAGTGAGTGATCCGTACCGCGAGCAGCGTGAGTCATGACTCATGAGCTGAGCCGGGTTAGCGGTACTGCGAGCCTCCACTCCACTGAGTGACTCGTTTGAGCTGAAACCCACGAGGGAGGGGGTGAGTGACTCTGAGTGAGGCCCGGTACGGAGGAACTGAATGATTCGTTCATGCTACAATTTAGCACCGGACATTTTAAGCTAGCTTTCAGGAAGGGAGGGGGTGAGTCGTGAGTGATTCTAACGTGCTGTTAGCAGACCGATGCTACTGGGAACTAATGAGCTTCCAGGCCAGAGCAGGTAAGAAAATGCTTTTATTAAGAAACTGGCTGTTATTTTTTCCACAATTTAATGATAAGCTAGATATATCTCTAATAATGAAATTAGTTTGCTAACAGTAACAGGGACGAGTCAGTAAATGAATCACTTGGGATTGTGACTCGTGATTCGTGAGTCAGTAAAGTGATTCTCGAGTATTGAACGATTCGTTCACGATCTCATTCTTTCGGTCACTACCCAAAGCTCTTGTCCATAGGTGAGGGTAGGAACGTAGATCGACCGGTATATCAAGAGCTTCGCCTTCCGGCTCAGCTCTCTCATCACCATGACAGACCGGTACAACGCCCGCATCACCAATCCGTCTATCAATCTCCTGCTGTATCTTTCCCTCATTTGTGAACAAGACCCAGATATACTTAAACTCCTCCATAGGACCATGTCCCTGACCTGGAGAAGACATTCTACCCTTTTCTAAAAAAAAAAAAAAAAACGCCCTCTTTTTAATACTTTTCAAGACACTCAGACTGAAACTTTTGTACATGAAAACTGACTAAGCCTTTAGGAGTTTATTGGTGACTTCATCATGTCCACAGTTATTTTAGTCTCACTCTGAAGAAGCAGAGAAAAATGAGGATTCAGTTTTTATGTTTTGATTAATTGACATTGCACTTGTTTTCATTAAGAGAAAATTATTGTGTGCTTTGAAAACGCTGATGCAACACAGAAGTTACATCAGATTTGAAAGGTAAGAGCAAATACATGTTGCATCATTTTAAACACTTTTGATAGTTTATGTAGATAAACAGTTGATACATTCAATATCATCCTTCTGCTAACGCCAGCTTAAAAGGCCCCTCAACAACACATAATTATGTCAGAGTAAGATTAGGAGGAAGGAGCAGGAAGAGAAGCTCTCCTGGTTATATTTTCTTGCCTATCATTTTTTTTATTCCTTCGCCAACAGAAAAAAGCCAACCTCAATTTATGTCAAGTGTCATTTTAAGACCTTGGGATTAAAGCTATAAAGTGACATCTGTCAGGCTCTTTGACGCCCCGGGGCCCCCTGCTAACATCAGAGCCAACATTTTGTTGTTCAGTATCATCGCCCATCATCCAGCGTCAGCAGAGAGGAGACGGGCTGATAAGACAGGCAGCCATCACAGGAGCTGACAGGAATGATTATTGTCAAAAGCGCTTCATCCATGTCCGGGCTCGATTGAAGCTGACTACACGCCTCTCTTAGCCAAAAGTAGATATCCAATCCAATGTGCATCACACAAGTATTGTGGGGGGGTTGAGAGACTGAAACTTGACAGTTTATGACAGCTATAGAGTCTCAGTTATGGAGATGTGGCAAAACGAAAATGGCGAGGAAAAACTCTGATGTTTAATATATAATGTCACAAAGAAAACAGAGTGAGTCTCTCAATGACTGAGGGTGGCTAAATCAACCGCCCATCTGATGAGTGCATACCTAAATCATAAAAACATGTAGGAGACAAACTGTCATCTCCATTTTTATGATGAGTAGTTGTAGGCAAAATGTGACCTGGGGGCCATTTCAGTGAAAAATAAACAAACAGATAAAAAAATAAATAAAATAAAACAAATATAAGTCAAATGAACTGGTCTCTGATAGAAGAAGTGTTTTTAAATTTTTGGTTTTGTGTGTTTTTTATTTTATTTTTTCATTTCTTGACATTGACAGATTTGAGCAAATCCTCATTACGTTACCGCATAGGTTGAAACTCTTAGTCTTCCAAGTCCGGCCTGATATATAGATCCTTTTTATTTTTAGAAATAACAACAAAGATAACTTTTGTATTTCTGTTTAACATTTTATAAATCCATTGACCTTTAAGCACAAACAACCTATTTATCCATTCTATATACAGTAGATTATTGGTAACTGTTTTTGGTTTATACCATTTGGATTGTTACGTTAATTTAAAATTCATACTAAATTCAACATCTATGCTTGGTAAGTTAAAAAAAATAAAATTCAGCTGAATAACAAAAAACAGACAAATATTTTCTAAGGACAAAATGAAAAACAATAGGAAACATAGATCCTTGTTATTTTCTTTCTGTGATTCTTTTCAATCTCCATTGGTTTTTCTTGTTTAATACACAGTATAGCAATGTTTTTTACCTTGAATTGCTGACTGTTCCGGTGACACAGCCGCCATCTTCAGAGCCTCGCCAGTGTTGGCTTCTACAATACCTTTATTAAAGGGGTCAGCACCTATAATACCGTGGATATCTACATCCTATTATAGTCTTTTAGACCATTAAACTAAATTGTATTGGAAAAATAAATGAAAAATATGATTGTTTAATCCTTTATTACGAAGGGCATATTTTCTCGCGAGCTCACACGCAATATTTCGGCTGTCTTGGACGCGCGCGGGACTGAGGAGCTCGTTCATTGGTGGAAGGAAGCAGGAAGCAGGACGCGGCTTCAGCGTCTCGCTCCAAAACAACAAAAGTTATAACTGAACCCGACCTGGCAGTGACCTACGGGATCTAACCGTGTATTTACGAGCCCGGGCCTCGCCTCGTGTGTAATGGCGTCCTCCTTTGTTGTTGAGTTGGGAGAGGAGCAAGCTCATCCAGGCATCGGCTCTTATGCTGTTGTGAAGCTGGAATACACACACCGATCGGAGTTTTGTCTCCCGTAACACGGATTATAACGTGAGTTGTCAACGGTAAGACATAATTTATGCGTTTCACGTTATGAAATGAGCTTGTTGTGCTTGTTGTGGTTCATATTTGTTTATATTAGGCCGTTGTGCCGACATATAGGCCAGAACTCAAGTTCTCGTGTTGGAGTGCGCGTGCTCGTGGGGTGCATGTGAGCTGGTTTAAGAAGGCAAGAGTAAACAAACGCGTCAATGTTAAATATCGGCTTCTCAGCCAGTGAAAAATCATTAGGAAGCCATTATAGACATGTTTTTAAGTGGAAAAGTGAAGATTTCAGGTGCTGACCCCTTTAAAAAAATTTTGTTAATTTGGGGTTTCTGAAAACTGAAAAAAAAAAACCAAAGGTGACTGACTTTTACAAGGTCTAAATAATTTCAACAACTGACCCAATCATTTCAGTCATTTTTGTGTTAGTTTTAATTTAAACCTATTAGGTTTGACCATACATGCTTTTGAGGAGGTCTGAGCTGAAGAGAGAATAAGTGTCACATGACAAGGACCAAAACAGAAGCTGTCACCACTTTTCTTCCTCCCACTTCATTCCTCACTCTTATCTCTTTCCCTTTTTCTCAGTGTGTCAGCTGGCCTGCCTCTCCTTATCACTCAAGGGTCTGCTAATTCACCAGCAAGGTTGCACTGATAAGCCTCCCCACTTCTGTCTCTGTGGATGGACGAATCCCAGTGTCCTCTAACATGTGTCTGTCTGGATGTGACAATGACACAGGGTCCTGGGGGTGACAGGCCAACTTGGCCTTGAATTAAGGAGCATTACAGATACACTGATAAAGTGACACTGCCATTGGTGGAGAAGGGAAGTGAATGAAAACAGGAGATGTGGACAAAGAACATAGTGGACACTGGGAAACGATTACCCAGTTGTGATCCATTAGTTACACATACAATTCTAAAATTTTAAGGGTTCATGCAAATTGTGGTATCCTGGATGTTTCCTGAAATTTTCTCCTTGGTTTTCTGTCTTTAAAAAAACGAAATAAAAATTTTCTTAATAAGAGTGGTGTGTTTTCACTTTGCTTGCAAGAAAGAAAGTGTGTTTGTATGTGCCTGGGAGCATGTCTGTGTCTGTGACAACAGCCTGAGGCATTTGAGTGCAGTGTCTTCAAAAGGGATATTTTGTGTGTGTGTGTGTGTGTGTGTGTGTGTGTGTGCGTGGACTCTTTGGGAATACCACAGGCTCTTTTCTGCTCTGTTTCCTTTCTGTTTTCATCATTTAGCCACAATAAGAAGATCTGTCTCAAGGTTGCTCTCTGATGCTCAGCATTTCCTGCATGAAACTGCAAAGGTTCTAATTCATGCCAGAAGGCCAATAAAATAAAATAATGATAGCTGCTGCTCATGCAAGAGAATCCTAAGGCGTTCCCAGGCGAGAAACATAGTCCCTCCATCGTGTCCTGGGTCTTCCTTGAGGTCTCCTCCCAGTTGGAAAACCTCACCAGGGAGGTGTCCAGGAGGCATCCTAACCAGATGCCTGAGCCACCTCAACTGGCTCCTCTCGATGTGGAGGAGCAGCAGGTCTACTCAAAGCCCCTCCCGGCTGACCGAGCTTCTCACACTATCTCTAAGGGAGAGCCCAGCCACCCTGCAGAAAACTCATTTCAGCTGCTTGTATCTGCGTCTCATTCTTTTGGTCACTACCCAAAGCTCGTGACCATAGGTGAGGATAGGAATGTAAATCGACCGGTAAATCGAGAGCTTTGCCTCCCAGCTCAGCTCTCTCTTCACCACGACAGAATGGTACAACGCCCACATCACTGTAGATGCACCACCAATCTGCCTATCAATCCTGTGCTCTCTCTGTCCCTTACTCGTGAACAAGACCCTGAGACACTTAAAGTCCTCCACTTGAGGCAGGAACTTGTCCCTGACCTGGAGAAAGCATTCTACCCTTTTCTGACTTAAGATCATGGTCATTCTCATCTTAGCTGCTTCACTCAGCTGCAAACCACTCCAGTGAAAGTTAGAGATAATGATCTGACCACACTTTCACCAGTTTTGGGAGTAACAGCGTGTAACGGCGTCACTAACGGCGTTCATTTTTAGGTAACATAGTAATCTAATAAATTACATTTCCCATCGTTACTATGCCGTTACCGTTACTGGGCATGTAACGTGGCACCTTACTACAATGTGGTTGAATGAATCACATCGCTGTCAGGCTTTCTGACAACCACACCAGTTATGTGTCGGATGCGAACAAAACAACTCTTAGAGCCGATTTTGTAAAACAGGAGGAAACAAAAATAAACAGCAAATCAGAAAGGTGAACAAATGAGTGAAACTGGACCGGCAGGGAGAGCAGGTCTATGGCTAGCCGTTTTAAGATTTAATCAACAATAAGACCTCTCTAATTCCTATTTTATGTAGCAAAAATTGTATTTATCCTAGTACTAATTGTATTCTTATTAGTCAAAATTGCAAATGAAGACATCAACAGCTATGTTGTTACTAGTAGATATTATAATTAAGGATACCCATAATAGCAACTGCACTAGTAGGAATTAAGTTTGAGATATCTCAGAATCCCTAAAAACATATGGCGGCCTTTTAACATTTATTAGGCAGACTGGATGTCATGTTCTGTGTCCTCATCTCCCCAGTTCCTTCCATTTCTTTCCCCTTTCCCTTGTGTTTCCTGTCCCCTTAGATTCCTACATTCAGCCAACACATTCATCCCCAGCAGCAACCACTTCTCTGCCCCAGTACTTCATTGTTTGTCCCACCCTTTCTCAGTTTTATTTATGCTTCCATTTTATTGTATTCTGTTTTCTTTATTTAGTTTAGTTCTTTCAGTATTTAGTTCTAGTATCTTGATATATTCTATATCTTAATGTTTTATCCAGTTCTCTTTCAGTCCTCTTGTTTTTGTATTGCCTCTCTGCTCAGTTTATTAGTCACACCTGTCTTCCATCAGTAATCAGCCATCAGTGCACCTGCTCCCTTTGTCTTCATTCACCTCCTCAACAGTATTTAAACTCAGTCCTGTTCATAGCTCCTTCTCGTTCCTTGTGTTTGCGTCCTCATGTTTTTGTCCTCCTGTTCCTGTTCCAGTTATAGAACATAAAAGTAAGATCACATTTACTTTGCTAGGTAACTAATTACTTTTACAATGTGGTAATTGAGTTACTAAGTCAATTACTTTTTGGGTAAAGTAATTTGTAATTATAACTAATTACATTTTTAATGTAAGATGCCCAACACTGATTGTCACAGAACCACATTGTCTGCCAAAAGCAGAAACCTGATCTTTAGGCCACCAATATGGATCCCTTCTAAACCATGGCTGTGCCTAGAAATCCTGTCCATAAAAGTTATGAACAGAATTGGTGACAAAGAGCAGTCTTGTCAGAGTCCAACTCTTACCTAGAATGCACCAGATGTACTGCCAGCTATGTGGACCAAGCTCTGGCATCTATCATACCCAACAGCCCGTATCGAGGGGACTGGCACCCCATACTCTCAGCGTACCCCTCCACATGGCCTCTCAAGGCCCATGGTCGAACACTATCTACAAATCCACAAAACACATCTATAGATTAGGTGAACACACCCTCCAGGACCACCTAAGGGTATAGAGCTGGTCTGGTGTTTCATGGCCAGAATGAATACCAAATTCCTCCTCCTGAATCTGAGGTTCAACTATCCAGCGAACCCTCCTCTCCAGAACCTCGTAGGCGTGTGATCCACCTGTTGAAACACAATGTGTTTGGGCCTGCCAGGTTTGACTGGCATCGTCCCCCACCATTGGAGCCAACTCACCACCAGGTAGTGGTCAGTTGACAACTCCATCCCTTTCTTTACCCGAGTGTTCAAGACACACAGGCTACAGATCAGATGAGATGACAACAAAGTCAATCATTGAGCTGCAGCTTAAGGAATCCTGGTGCCAAGAGCACATATAGGCACCCTTATGACCTGACCATGGTGTTCATTATGGACAATCTATGATGAGCACAGACATCCAATAACAAAACACCACCTGCAATCAGATCGGGGGGGCATTCCACCCAACCACACCTCTCCAGGTCATACTGTTGTTGCCTACGTGAGCATTGAAGTCCCCCAGAAGAACGAGGGAGTCACTGGAAGAACCGCTCTTCAGCATCCCCTCCATGGACTCAAAAAAGCCTGGGTAGTCTGACATGCAGTTTGGTGCATAAGCACAAACAACAGTCAGGATTTGTGCCCCCACATGTAGACGGAGGGAGCCTACCCTTTCATTCACTGGGGTAAACCCCAACATACAGGCATCAAGATGGGAGGCAACAAGTATTCCCAACCATGCTTAGCACCTTTCAATGGGGGCCACTCCAGTGTGGTAGAAAGTCCAACCCCTCTGAAGGAAACCATATGAAGGGGGACCCATGTATCCTCTTTGGGCTGTGCCCAGCTGGGCTCCATGGGTAAAAGCCCGGCCACCAGGTGCTCGCCAACATGACTAACCTCCAGGCCTGGGTCCAGAGGGGGGACTGTTTGCCATGGGTGACCCTACCAGAGACATAAAGCTATATCATTATGTATAATTAGTTTGAATGCTTGTTAAAGCATTCAAAGTATTGTTTTTCTCCTCCTCCACTTTTTCAGTTTCCGTACGTTTTTTGAACTGTATCTCCTCCTACAGTTTTTCAGCTATTTCAGCAAATTTGGTATCAAACTGTTCAGCTCGTTCAGCTCTTTCCGGCTATATCTCTTGGTATTGATATCTTCAACCGTTTCCGATTTATTCAGCTTTTTCTGCGATTTTTCAGCCCATTGAAATGAATGGAAAATGCTTAAAATCGCTCAATTTTGCACAAAATCGTTCATCTTTTTGACCTCTTACTTGCCAGGGTTAACTTCAACCTAGAGACTTCATTCAACTTTTAACAAACTCAAAAGAAGTTCAACTATTTCAAATTTTTTTCAGCTTCTTGATATCTTTTACGGTTTTTCTACAATCACAGGTTAAACTTGAGGTACGATTTTTAAATTTCAGGATTTTCTCCTCCGTCCCTTCTCCTACAGAATTCGACGTAGCCACACAAAAATTCACACAGAGCACCATCGACGCCTTCTGCTGCTGACGCTTTTGGAATTTTTCTAATCGGTGCAATACTCTTTGAATGGTGATGAGAGGTTCCAGGCCTCCAATGTGACTGTTGAAGCTGCAGATCAGCTGCAGGATCCGATGACTTTCTCTAAAGAAAAATCTGCTACGACCACATCTTTTATAGTTCATGTGTAATTTTTTTCAAAAACAGAAGGTTTTTATGTCAGCTTCGATAGGATGTCTCCGTTTTAGCTGTATCTGCCACGGTTCTTGAGTTACAAGCATCAGAAGGAGGATTCAGCCACATTTTCCTCCCATAAAACACAGGCATTTTCTGCTCCAGACAGTATAAATCATCTCATCACTTCTCCTACAAATATTCTAGGTAGGCACACAAAAAATAAATACAGCACCACCAAAGCCTTCTGATGCTGACGCTTTTGCAATTTTTCGAATCGGTGCTATACTTTTCGAATGGTGATGAGAAGTTGGAGGCCTCAGATCGGACATCTGAAGCAACTTCACTTCAGTTCTAATGCATGTTCATCATTTAGCTGCTAAATTCACAGTTCAGCTAATTGTGAAAATGTAACTATTAAACTATTCCTACTCAAATACCAGCTGTTTAAACATTCCAGCTGTCCAGTTTTTTAAACTGTGTACTGAGATTTCAGTTTTCTGCTGTTTAGATTTATTTTCTCTTTTCTCCACTTACTTATTTGGCTTTAATACACTTGTTAGTGATTTTTTGCTCCTAAATCTTTCAATCTTTTCAGCT
>SSNS01000479.1:6578-44078 GCA_006937985.1 Aphyosemion australe
TTTTTTACAGATATTGGGAATAATTAATTGATGTGTAAAAAAAACAAACTTAAATCATTTGTCATTCTTTTATTGAAACATCACCAAAATAAAATAACAGAGCAGCACCTGTGGATAGGAAAATAGTGTTATAAAGACAGATGTACATAGATTGTAAAGTACATATCCTACATATTATCATAAAAGACCATATTATAAAAAACACTAAACTTGTCCTGGACAGCAGCCTGGCAGAAGAATGGTGGTCTTTCTGCCAGAATGTGCTGATTTTATCTTACAAGAGGAACTTTTGGTGTTTGACGTTCCCCTTGAGTTTGAAATAGTGTTATTTAAATATTTGGATTATGTATTGCAGTAACAGCATGTAAGTGCTGGATCAATCGGGAAGAAAGGGCTGCAAGGGGACAAATGAGTTAAGAGTGAATAAATAAAAAACATTAAAAACAACAGAAAGCAGCTGTCACAACAGGGGGATTGTGCCAGAGAGCGAGTTTAGAACATCGAGGCTTTCCTGATCAATCCCTGATTGACATAGCGCTCCCCTTCCCTCCAGGTTTCGCTGGGTCCACCACAGATTCCCTGGTGGATTCAATCCACCTGGGAATCTTGACAGTAGCTCGATTTCTGGCACAACCCCCTGTAAAGAAACATTCAAAACAAGCAACAAAAACACCTGTGGGATGAACAGTAAACATGTAAATCATGAACAACAACAAACATCAACAAGCACGTGTTTGTGCATATGCAGGTGTGTGAGTGTGAGACCTCCAGGCTGAAACAGCACCAAGAACCAGGCAAGCAGCAAAGGTCATACCAAGGTTCCTACAGAGGGTTTGGTGTGAGAAGCAAGCTGACCAAGAGAGTCTCTGACTTTGGGAACCAGCTTGTCTGGGGCACAGATGAGGATCTCATTGGAAAACAACTCTAACCTGTACAATCACATTTAAACATCTGAACATTTGTTTGCAGTCTAAAATATATACAAACATATAGCGTTTAAGATCAATTGTGATTTCTTTCAATTAAACAAGAAGAAAGTCAATATAACTGGTATGATGCCTGCAGAGAAAATATAAAATATCATAAAAGAACTGCTCTGAAAGGGACAGATAAAAATGGAGGAACCTTACATTTTCACTGATAAAATGTTGTCTTTCTAGTTTGGTTTTGGTTCAAATTAAATGACACATTCAGAACATGCAGAGACACTAAATTATATTTCAGTTCCTGTTTGATTTATTTAGACGTCAATAGAATGTATCTATTTTTGTTCAATTTACCTTTAAAGCTGGAATATTTTAGTTTAAAAATGAGATCTTTCATTCATCCCAAAAGAGTTATATAATGTTACACACTTAAGTTTTGCTTTACCTCATGGTAACTATAATCTGTAAAAGAATAACATGATAGGAATTGTTCTCACATCACACCCTAGTCACAGGCATCTCAAGGGAGGAAAAACTAACTTTTTGAAGTGAGAAAGGTTCTTATGCTGAAAACGCTGCAATGATAGCCTAGTGAACTAGATCAAATTCTTGCTTTGCAGAGTTTGGTCTAGGCACGCTTCATAGGAACCCTCGCAGCCTGTGGCTGTCCAATCACAGCTCGCTATAGTTTTGGTTGGGCCAATCACAGCGCTCTATATTGTGGGCCAATCACAGAGCGGGAGTAGCCGATGACATCAGCGCTGCAGCCGCGAACCCAAGCAACATGGCGGCGGCGCAGGAACCACGTTCGTTTGAAACGGCTTTGTCATCAACATTGGATTATTTAGACTCCAACGTGCGTAAGTCTGTCTGATATACTTAGCGGCTTCTTATTTTTATCAAACAAAGTAGTGCAATGTCCCAGTACCCCTGATATTCACATGTTTTTATACAAAAACGACAGAAATCATTGATGTTAGACGCCATTACTGCGTCCCGCTTTTCCGTTGCTGTGATTACGTCACGTTGTTCGTTACTATGATTGCGTGCTGACATTTTGAAAGACAACCGTAGATCCCGCCTCACGACTGAGAGCCGTCAATAGCCCCTTTCGGACTGTAGGAACCTTTTGTAGTTCCTATAACCTTTTTAGGAACCAGTCCGTTTTTGCGCGTGTTCGGACAGATAGGAACTAGGAACCTTCCCCCGCAGTTCCTAGAACCATTTTAGCTCCTACTCAGAGGCAGGGACTTTTCGTGGTTCCCGAGGAACTAACGTGACGTCGGTGCTGGGTGAACCCATAAGCTCCGCCCCTTGCTATATTTCCGCATCTTTTCTGTTCCGATCGATGTTCCGATTCACGTTTGTTTATTTAGAGACAGACCTGGACTGCATCCCAGATATTCCTGCCGCCGCCAGCACACCTCGCCAAAACCGAACAGGTAAAGAAAACAGTCTTAATGCATTTACAAATGTTTCGCCGCTTTTCTTGATGTAACGGAAGTTTGCAAAAGGACATTTTCCATTTCGGGATTAAATCTCAGAGCGATAGCCGCCGATAGCGAGCATATGTTTGTACCAAATTAGTATGGAGTCATTTTAGTTTTCTTTTCGGTGAATTTCTCCTTTGTTCTTTGCACGTGAACCACGTGCAAAGAACACAAACAACGCAAACACGCCCGCACGCAATTACGTTTCTTTTTATTATATTTTATGTGCATTCGCTTTATGGTAAACAGTGCAGAGTTTTTACCGTATTATATATTACGTTTTATGGTGGGCTTATTTGATTATTATGTGTGGTTTATAACTCATCATAGAGCCAATAAGTTAGTTTGGGACACTGCATGTTACTGATGGAGGGTTTTTTATGACTTCTGTTTTATTCTGAAATGTTTATCCATCCAGCAGCTACACCAGAGCCAGTGGTATCAACTTCTTTCAGCCAGAATCAGCCTGCTGCCAGCACCCTCTGCCACCCTACACCAAGTAAAGAACAGTCCTATTATATATGCAATTATGCAATCTCTGTGGTCAACAAAATGGTTTAATTCTAAAATATTTATTCCATCAGCATCTGCACTGCACCTACAGCCTACTACCTGCCAGCACCTACCAGCAGCCAGCACCCACTGCCACCCCAGACCTGGTACAAACATCTAATTCCACAGAATTAGTATTTAGTGTATTATATGTAACTTGTGTGTTAATTCTATCTCCACCCTCATGTTTGTTTCCAGGAAGGAGAAAAAGTGCTGACACACTTCTGGCTGCTGTGCAGGAGATGCTCGGGTCAGAGGCTGAGCAGGTGAGGCAGAGAGATGAACGGTTTAATACCATGATACAGATCTTCTGTGAGCAGAAAGAGAGGAAGTCTAAAGAACACTCAGCTCTGCAGGAGGAGCTGGCAGAAGACAACCTCCAGCAGAAACTTTTCATGGAGGACCTCGTCTGCAGTGAACGCGTTGGCAGATAAAAAGAAGTGAACTAGTGACTACATATATGTAAATAGCATATCATGGACATGTGAATAGTTATTTGTTGCACTGAAACACGTGTTTTTGAGTTTGTTACATGCATGTTTTTAATAAATAACTTAAAAGAAGTATTTTTGTCTTTGTTGGTGATGTCGGGTAGATGTAGTCTGGTCACACTAAATATAAACTATTTGCTCACATTAAGCCTTTCTTATCCTCAGGTGTGTAATCTACTTCCGTTACTCAGCTTTATAACAGCCCAGATTACAACAGGAAGTGTATCAGTTAACAAAGTTCATATATTTTGGGCCACTTAAAGCACACACCTGAAAAAACCACACTACTTTCTACATTTTAACCCTCACATGTTGCACATTTTTGAAAGTCTCATCCTTTTTCTAAACCATCAGGCACAGTTAATACCTTCAGTGAGTGCTCAGTAACATTAGAAGCTTGCTGCAGATTTCCTAGTGACTCAAATATTCACACAAAGCTTAGAGTCAGGTAATGGGATATTTATTTAGCATATAAAATCACTTTGAACAAAGTGTGACAACTTCCAAAGGAACATTTTATCTTTAATAGTGTGAATTCATGTATGTCCTCTCTGTCAAACCTACAAAATGTGATTTATTATGAAAAGTGTTTAGTGATCAGTTGGAAGACACAAGGTAACATCAGATCTGCAACAGGTGGTTGTACTGGAACATCTGGCTGCAGATACTGGTCGTTTTCACTCCTCTTTTATCCTCACCGTGGCTCTCACAGAGGTTATGAACACACAACATTTCATATGACAACAGCAGCTCTCTTCAAGCTGTACAGCACAGAGATGAGTAGTGTCCAGTCTCTCCAGGGCAGGCTTCAGGTGGCGACAGACGTAGTCTAGACATACAGTAATTCTCCATCAGTAAAACTTGGAACAACATTTTCCCACCAGTCATCAGCTTTCATCTGGACCCAGACGGACGGTGAAGAGTTGAGCAACGAGTCACAACATCTAAACGCAAACAGAACACGAGTTAAAATATAATCTGAAATATTCAGTTTATGTAATCTGCTCAACAAAAACAATAGCATACCGTCTAATCATATGATATTTGTACAATCAGCGCGTGTTTAATAGGTTAAACTTACATGTCTCGTTCATCTGCGGCGCATCTTTCCTGTCTTCCTCCATGAAAACAGAGTATCGCTTGCCGCTGGATTCTTCATCTCCCGACTCTCTCTGCGTGCTCTAGCAGCTTCGATGTGATATTTGTGATTTGATCTCTCATCTTAAGTATTCCTGTCAAGCTGTCTGGAACAGAGTTGCCTCCTCGCTCTCCATTAGCGTCGAAGCGTTGTTTATTTACTCATTGGTTTCCGGCTCGTGACTGTGATGAGTAGATCACGTGACCTAACACGTGACTGTCGCAGGCGGTTTCGTCACACCCGCCTCTACCAAAGGTCCCGACTCCTGTGCGAATGCAATCTGAAAAGGTTCCCCTGGGAGGGGTAGTTCTAGGAACTAAAATCTAAGAGGATGGTTCTAGGAACTCAGTTCCTAGAACTACTCTGTCCGAAAGCGCCTAATGGTTCGTGGCCAGACTATATATTCACATATATAGGATGGCTTGCCAGGCTACTGCAATGTAACATGTGTTAGTGTATTATGACTAATGCTTCAATTCCATCAACGTTAACCACAGTGTGAAATAAGGTGTGTGTACCTGGAGTCCGTGGTGAAGTGATGACTCTCACTGCACAAGCGGGAGCTGGAAGTTGGAGTCCAGCTTTGTGTCCTTAGCCAAAGGTCGAGTCTCTCTGGATCACCTAGAGGAAAACTTCACACAAAAAATATATAATAGAATAAATAATAATTATACTTGATGAACACATAGGTTTTAGGCACTACGTATTTCTGCTAGTAAAATTATAGCTGTTGATATATTTAGTTTGAATTGGGACTAGTAAGAATATGATCTGGACTAGGATTAATTATATTGTTGCTATGTAAAATAGTTATTACTAGCAGGTGTGGCTGTTGATTAAATGATAACACGTTTGCCAAGTGGACTCGGGTCTGCTCACTAATAGATGCCATGAACAACGAGGCGCTTTCTTAAATTACTGGTATTTACATGTTTAGTGACAAACCTGAACACGTGTTACAATTAGCTCTGCTGCTGTTTACTTTGCCCAGATGCAGCCAAAACTTAGATTTTTTTTCCAGTATTTTATTAGTTCACAAACTCTGAGGTGTTTTGTAAACAAAGTTTGTGAATGATGCAGCCGACGCCTGACGTGACCCGCAGCAGCGGGAGAAATGGGGCTTTGCGGCTCATAACAGACTTTTTAGCACCGAAAAATATATTTCTTACCCTTTTCTTCGGTACCCTGCTCTACTCCAGTCTTGATTTCATAACTAATTATTATCACAGAAGGACCCGCTGGATCCCAGACCCAAAGCAGAGCTCTCACGCGACTAGCATAAAGTAGGTCTGCTCCATAGCGACGCCAGACGACACCGCCGGTCCAGCAGCTGGTCTCTGTATCAGGAGAACTCAGCTGTTCACACACCGGCGTGACAGAAAAGGAGCTGACCCTCTCAGAGCAGCCGTGTTTATTAAAGACGAAATAATCGCTCTCTAGTTTTTAACTGACCAACAAACAGCGTTACAACAAGCACCGTATTAAACCCTAATAAATGTCTAATGTCACGGTAAAGAGTATATGTTTATACCAAAGTGTAAACAATGGCTAACTAGCTACTTTGCTAAGCTAAACTAGCTTCAGAGCGTCAGTAGTCGAAAATATAAAAATATAACTCTACTTACCGATAAAAATGGAGCGGAGAGTTCTTGGACCCTCTGTTAGTGCAACCAATGCCACAACAAGCCATTTCTGCCCAACAATATCAAAATTAACATTCCAACATGACCACACACGGCACAAGAACTGGCCGAACACAGCTAATGTGACGCCCAGTGACTATAAAGTACGCCGGGGGATAAAGGGCCCTGTGTCCTTCCGGTTTTTCCCCGGAGCAAAAAGGCTAGTTAGCTCCTCGGCTCTTCCGACAATCCAAAAGACTTCCGCATATCCAAAAGACACGCCCCTAATTATTCTCAATTTCAGGCTTTAATTACATCTAAACGGATGTGGTACAAAAAAATTCACCCCCTCAGAGTTGTCATGGCTGATAACTGGACCTATTAAACCTAAAATGGTTCGTTGTACCAGGCTGTAAGACGTTCTATTTCTGCTGTGAAATTGGCATTTTTAACATGGAGGTCAATGAGGATTTGCTCACTTCTGAGACCACCCCCAGTGGATGAGGGGAGAACTGCAACTTTTTATCACTTCCTGGATTTTCAGGAAGTAAAATTAAATGTGGTCCCTTGGTGTCACCACGGGTTCTTAAGGGTTAAAACTCCATGAAGTTGTATGTTGAATAATCCTTCAGCGCTGAGAAATTATGCATCAAATAAATCAATAAAGTCCCCCAAAAATGTAAAAACCACACCCAAATATGGGTGTGTGTAAGTTTCTGAACACAGCTGTATGTAGTTGGGACATTTTACAGATTTGGGCCAGAAAAAAAAAAAAAAACTAAACAATTACATGAGCTGACGCTGCTCTGGACATCTGGACAGTGTTGTTTTACAAATAGTAATTTTAAAACTAGTCACGTCTTAAATTGGGTGTTCATGCTGACAAGTTTAAAGAAAAAAAGCAACATCTCAAAATCCTTCTGCAGCATAAACTCCTTTTCCACTTTCCATCTGCGTGCTCGTGTGAATGCACTGAAACACTTAAGAAAAACAAATATTTTTACAGCACACTCTTGAAGCTGTGTACATGAACCATGTTAGGGTTAAATAAATTAACATAGAAAGTACAATATGCTTCAGTAGTGATTTGTTACCATATTTAATGATTAAAAAATAAAGTTTCAGGTTTGGAATCATAAACGGCCCTAATTCAAGCTGCTAATTTTACCTCAGACCACAGAAAATGCTAATTTTCAATCTCACAGTGGGAGAATCCTATTCAAAGCACATTGATTAAGTGGACAAAAAAGAAAAATAAATCTTAAGAATAAACTGAAAAATGTCCTTGTCAAATCTAACTAGGCCTTTTCTGCCTTGGTGAAGCTTCTGTGAAATAAAAGCAGCTTTTTAAAAATCTACACTCTTTTCGGGGGTGTCAGTCAGCACGAAGTCACAAACAGAGGGCAGTATGTACACTTATAGAGAGGGTGTGAGTTGCTAAACAGCTCCAATTTGCATGAAACAGCTGTCAGTGCCACGAGACTCAGTGTTCATCCAGCTGTTGCAGGATTCTTGTAAAAACATGAATAGGTTTAGTTTGAATATTACTTTTTACAAAGAAGCTAAATGGACCTACTGTTTCCTTCACCATGAAAGTCTTGCTGCAAAACAGATGTCATCTGGGATACGTGATGTGATGGATGCAAGTGTGAAAACTGTCAACTTCATTAAAAGAATGCTGTGAACTCAGATGTTTTGCTAACCTTTGTGGGTACATGGAAGCAGATCATCTCTATCACAGTGAGGTGAGATAGCTCTAAGAGGACTGGTCCTCCAGCGTTTGTATGAACTGAGGAACGAGGTCTGCTCGGTTCTCACTGAAAAAAATATTCCCTTGCATGTTACTATACCCAGATGATATTCACAGCTAAACTTGCCTACTTTTGTGACTCTTTTCAATACTGAACCAGCTGAACATCTCTCTACAAGGGAAAAATTACTCATTTTTGGTTTCTGACCAAGTTCAGGCTTTCAAAAAAAAACTTGTTTTGTGGTCAAATAGGGCCCAACAACAGAGGATGGACATGTTTCCACTTTTGTCTGACATTTTGGAAGCTTCCCCTCAGGTGAAGATCAGTGCACAGTCTCTCAGCACCTGTCACAGCTGGCTGACAAATTAGATGACTAATTTTCTGAGGGACACATGTGAATTTTAAACCATATTTCTATGGATCCCATTAGAAATTATGTTGCTTTGCCTTCACATCTGGAATCCCAGCTTCTGGAAGTTTCCACCAACAACACTATAAAGCTGCAGTGGGGCAAACTGGGTTGCTGTCCTAAAGCAGTGTCTGTCACTGAAGGTTGTGAAATTCCTCCTCCCATTCACAACCACATACCTGTGTGAATCAGCAGCGCCGGTGCTCCACCCATGCGTATCACGTACCATGCATAGGGCACCAAGTGGCCAGGGAGGCACCAACTAATCAGGCTTATGAAACAAAAATTTGTGAGGTGCTCCGCACACTGAGCACCATCAGCAACAGCCAGACCAGGCAGGAGAGAAAATTAAGAAAAAATAAACTGTCGTGAATGTTGTTTTGGTCACAGATGTGGATAGCATTTTCTGGTTCTGCCACATAAAAATGAAGGCAATCGAATTAATTTTCAAATTAAACAGATTATATTTTAATCTGCACTTTAACATTTTTTAATATATTTAATTTGAAACTTTTTCATGTATTTAGTTTTTGAGCATAACTTTATTGAACTAATTTTCACATTTTAAGTTTCATGAGTAATTTTATGTTAGTTTTGTAGTTAGAAGCCTGACATGAGTCTTTAATTTCATTCTTGTTGCAATTTAATTTGTGGGCTTTTCAGAATCTTCCTCTACGAGGTGCTTACTCGCATTAATCCTGTGACCTGCCGCCTACGCCTCCCTGCTTCCCTCAGAGTCCACCCAGTGTTCCACCTTTCCCAGCTCAAGCAGTGGCTCAGGTCCCCATTATCACAACTGCCTGTCCGGCATCATTGGTGGAGAAACTGTGTACACTGTACGGCGCATCCTTGACGCCCCCTGATGGGGCAGGCGTTGGCAGTATTTGGTGGATTGGGAGGGCTATGGATCGTACAAATGCTCCTGGGAGCCAGCCAGATCGATCTTGGACCCTTCTCTCATTCGGGACTTCCATGCCTGAAACCCCGGACCGTCTAGAGACGGTCGTGGGGGTTGGGGGTTACTGTCAGAGAGCAGCGCTCCACTCTGCTGCACTCACACACACCTGCTGCCTATCATCTCATTAACACTCCAGCCTACTTAAGCTCTCTCCACTCACCGATCACACGATCAGTTATTGACTCTCATTCATTGTTTCCTCAAGCTCCTTCAGTCGTCATCCTTCCTCATTCCTCAGTGAAAACTCTGGACTCTCACAACGAACCCTAGAGCCACGTAAGTCAGCCTCTCGTTAGTACTGGTCCTGCTGGAGCTATTCACACTGCTGATCCTTTTGGCGAGCTGCTTGTAGCTCCTAGAGCAACTGCCTGTCAGGTTTCACCCGACGCTCGCATTCCCGTATTTTATTTACTGACACACTACCCTACTCTGCTACCACTGGATACATTCTGTTGACACCAGGTCACTTTGGACTGGGAAACTTTGTCCTTGAGGACAAAACCCTAACCTCTGATCTAAACAGTCCTTTGCAATGTCTGTATAACAAAACATTGAAACATATTGTGCTACCCTCAACATATAAATGTATCTGTTCTTGATTACAGTAAATTTACTTTTTTTTGCAACTTTCATATGAACGTGTAACTGTTGTTTGAACTGGCAACTGGTGGTAGCACAATGCTATAACATCCACAGTTACAAGAGGCATCAAGCTAGAATAGCCCCGTTCTGCTTGTTTTTAGTAAAATATGTCAAATTGTATGTTGTTAAAGGAGTCATCACCTGAAATTTTCACTTTTCCACTTGAACAAATGTCTATAATGGCTTCCTAATGATTTTTCACTGGCTGAGAAGCCGATATTTAACATTGAAGCGTTTGTTTAATCTTGCCTTCTTCAACCAGCTCACACGCACCCCACGAGCACGCGCACTCCAACACGAGAACTTGAGCTCTGGCCTATATGCCGACACAAAGGCCGAATATAAACAAATATGAACCAGCAGCGAACAAACCAGCACAACAAAGCTCATTTCATAACGTGAAACGCATAAATTATGTCTTACCGTTGACGACTCATGTTATAATCCGTGTTATGGGAAACAAAACTCCGATCAGTTTGTGTATTCCATCTTCACAACAGCATAAGAGCCGATGCCTGGCTGTTAGCTTGCTTTGTCCCAACTCAACAACAAGCAAGGCCTGGAGTTGGGGCACGTTGGCAAGTGCCTGGTGGCTGGGTTTTCACCCATGTAGCCTGACCGAGCACAGCCCAAAGAGGAGACGTGGGTTCCCCTTCCCATGAGCTCACCACTCGTAGGAGGGGCCAAAGGGGTCGGGTGCATTGTCTGTTGTGTGGTAGCCAAAGGCAGGGACCTTGGCGGTCTGATCCTTGGCTACAAAAGCTGGCTCTTGGCACGTGGAATGTCACCTCTCTGGTGGGGAAAGAGCCGGAGTTGGTGTGTAATGTTGAGAGGTTCCAACTAGATATAGTCGGACTCACGTCGACGCATGGCTCTGTCTCCAGAACCAGTTTCCTTGGGAGGGGTTGGACGTTCTACCACTCTGGCGTTGCCCTCACTGAGAAGTGCTGAGCAGGGGTGGGCATTCTTGTTGCCCCCCATTTTGGGGCCTGTACATTGGGGTTTACCCCAGTGAATGAGAGGGTAGCCTCCCTCCGCCTACGTGTGGTGGGATGGGTCCTGACTGTGGTTTGTGCTTATGCACCAATCTGCAGATCAGACTACCCACCCTTTTTGGAGTCCCTGGAGGGGGTACTGGACAGCGCTCCTTCTGGTGACTCCCTCGTTCTGCTGGGGGACTTTAATGCTCATGTGGGCAACGACAGCGAGACCTGGAGAGGTGTGTTGGGAGGAATGGCCCCCCTGATCTCAATCCGAGTGGTATCTTGTTATTGGACTTCAATGCTCATCATGGATTGTCCATAACGAACACCAGTTTTAGGCACAAATGTGCCCATATGTGCTACTGGCACCAGGATATCTTGGGCCACAGTTCAATGATCGAATTTGCTGTCACCTCATCTGATCTGCAGCCCCATGTCTTGGACACTCGAGTGAAGAGAGAGGTGGAGCTGTCAACTGACCACTACCTGGTGGTGCGTTGGCGTCGATGGTGCGGGAGGATGCCGATCAGACCTGGTAGGCCTAAACGTACAGTACTGTGAGAGTCTGCTGGGAATGTCTGGCAGAGTCTCCTGTCAGAAGGAGCTTCAATTCACACCTCCAGCAGAATTTTGAACACGTCCGGGGGACATTGAGTCAGAGTGGGCCATGTTCCGTGCTTCCATTGTCGAGGCAGCCAACTGGAACTGCGGCCACAGGGTCTTTGGTGCCTGTCGTGGTGGCAACCCTCAAACTCACTGGTGGACACTGGTGGTTAGGGATGCTGTCAAGAAAGAGTCATATTGGGTCTTTTTGGCCTGTGGGACTTCAGAGGCAGTTGATAGGTACTGGCAGTCAAAGCGAAATGCGGCTTGGGTGGTCGCGGAAGCAAAAACCTGGTCATGGGAGGAGTTCAATTCAATTAAATTTATTTCTATAGCGCCAAATCACAACAAGAGTCGTCTCAATGCACTTCACAAAGTAAACATTCAGTAAAAGAAGGTTCCTATATAAGGAACCCAGCAGATTGCAACGAGACACTGACTATCATCAGTGTCTTTTCAACAATCCTCATACTAAGCAAGCATGTAGCGACAATGGAGAGGAAAACTCCCTTTTAACAGGAAGAAGCCTCCAGAGGATCCTGGCTCAGAATGAGCAGCCATCCGTCACGACTCACTGGGATTGAGAAGACAGAGCAGGCACACGCACACCCCACACCCACACACACACACACACGCACGCACATCATATATAGCAAGTGGCGTTTCTATGACTTCATTGTGATTTCTTAGTAGAAGTTCTATTTAGTAAAAGAAACTTTATTGTCTTTATCTGAGTGAATCTATAATTAATTCAACAGGAGAACTAGTAGTAGCACATTCTATGTTAAAGAAAATAAAATGCAAGATCAGGAGAGGGAGAATGTTAAGTGGTTGGCAGCAGTGTGCCAGCCGATGTTCAGTGAGCAAGAATTACGTACGGCTTCGAGGAGATTCTGGTCCACCATCTGGCATCTCAGGAGGGCAAAGCAGTGTGCTACCAACACTCTTTACAGTGGGGAAAGTGTGCTGTTGACCTCAACTCAGGACGCTGTGGATCGGTGGGCCGAGTACTTTGAAGACCTCCTCAATCCCACCGGCACGTCTTCCAGTGAGGAAGCGGAATCTGGGGACTTTGGGTTGGGCTCTCTAATATCCTGAGCCGAGGTCACTGAGGTGGTCAAGAAGTTCCTCGGTGGCAAGGCTCTGGGGGTGGATGAGATCCACCCAGTGCTCCTTAAGGCTCTGGATGTTGTAGGGCGTGGACATCGGGGGCAGTTCCACTGGATTGGCAGACTGGTAAGATCTATTCAGGGGTTCTGGAGAGGAGGGTCCGTCGGATAGTCAAACCTTGGATTCAGGAGGAGCAATGTGGTTTTTGTACTGGCCATGGAACACTGGACCAGCTCTATACCCTTGGGGCAGGGGTGTCAAACTCAAATTCACAGTGGGCAAAAATGAAAAACTGGGACGAAATTGCGGGCCAAACTCAATATTTATTAAAAAATTAATGACAAATGTGCACATCTACAGATTTGTATTTTTGAACCTTTTCATTTAGAAACAAAATTAATTTTGCATAAATACATTATTTTGTCAAAATCAACACTGCCTTGTGTTGTGTTAAGAGCACTGGTTTGCTCTGAGGCACGTCAGGATTGCTCCAATGATAAATTGGGGTTTTCAAATATGTTGGATTGTCTTGGTCAGATTTTCGAGGACAAACAAACATGCTGCCTGTTGAATGACGTGTAGCCAATCAGAAAGCAAAGTGACAGAAGCACGCTAGTGCTGCATGCTGCTCCTCTGCAATTTTTGTTTACTCTGAAGTCTTATTTGGTCTTGCCAGATTTTCTGTCTGACGGGAATAGTGTGTGAAATCAGTTCCCGTGTGACTAAAACAGGTAAATGTGTGAATTTGTTGTATCTATTTCAGTGGTTTACTGGATGGAAGCAGCCTTCAAGAAACCCTCAAATCAGTTACTTTTACCAAACATCATCAGTGCACTTGGGAGTTTTGTAGGGAGACTTTTATCCACCTGTATGAACTTAGCCTCTTTCTCAGTAGCTAGCCTCAAATGTAGCTGCTGTACTTGCTGGCAATCTTCTCTCAACCTAATGATTCACCTCCTCCCAGCAGTAAAAGATCCACCTGTTCTACAGTTACCATCTAATTGACACTGACTGCATGTTATCTCCCAGCAAGGGTCTGTTAATGAACAAACTGCTGTTGGACCACTAACCACGCTATAAGTTAGTTTGCTACTCAGAGCAGTAGAGGCCAGGGCTTTCATCATCACAGAGGCAGCCTGCCAAGCCAATGTTGAATAATTCACCACCTTCTGCAGCGATCAGCTGTTACAAATCCTTTGCTTATTCAACACTTTGATGTCAACCTTCAACAGGCCATGTCCACATTTGTATTTGTCTGCAGGATAGTAAACATCTACTTAATATATATAAATAGTTGTTCATTTTGTGTCATATTGAGAAATTGTGCAATTTACCAAATTTACATTTTAATCAGCAAAAAAGTTATCACCCTTCATTTTATTCTGGAAGCTATTTTATTCTCTAGTTGTGAGAATGTTTTTGACACAGCTTGCAGCATGAATGCTTTTTGGGTTGAATTACACGTACACCAATCAGTACACACACTAGAAAATGTTTAAAAAGCTGTGAGGGAAAATAAAATATGTGGGTGTAAATGTATATAATTACGATGTCACTGCAGAGCCATATGCTTCTTGGCAGCATAATGAAGACAAGCTAGAGATAGAGGGGAGAGAGAGAGAGAGAGAGAGAGAGAGAGAGGAAAATCAGAGTTAGACACAAAGCTCTGTTACTGGGGGCAGTAGATGCAAACGTCTCTCCATACAGAAATACATGGCCTCACCGATAATAACTATCCTTTGTATTATTGTGTTTCAACACATTTAAGAACACACAGATCCAATGGTGCTCTAGTCAGTGGATCTGGGAAGTTCTTTGCTTCTTGGGGACACTGTTTTTCAAACAACTGACAAGCAATCCTCAAAATCCAGGGCAAGCCCACAGTGACTCTCAATTTTGGGGAAAAATCTTTCGTCTTTGAAAATATAATCAATTTCAAAAATAAAGATAGGGACAGCTAAAGAGAAAACCTTCACAAATATTTTGAGACGTTGCAGCATTTGGCATTTTTATCTCAATTTGGCATCAGCTGTCACCCCCGGTAAGAGACTGGCTTCTTCTAGAGTTTGTTGTTGAAAAAACATTTTTGATTGATTTCGTATTTTTACAATTTTTTAAAAAAAATTTTGAATTCTTTTTATGTAAAGTTAAAATGAAGCAAAGAAAGTTTAAAATGTTTAAAGAATCTGAGCATCACATCTAATCAATGTAATAATACAACCCTCGGCTGGTGTTGCAATTTGTAAAATAAAAATATCAATCTTTCAGTGCTTTAACATTACATATATATATATATATATATATATAGATATATATATATATATATATATATATATAAATATATATCTATATATATATATCTATATATATATAGATATATATATATATAGATATATATATATATATATGTGTGTGTGTGTGTGTGTATAAACACTACTTACCCACATTTCTACAGGAGCGAAGTTTCGATAGCATCACAGCTGCCTGTGGAAAGTGGTGAAGACCTCATAAACCAGAGCCCAGCTCTCAGATAAATCAGCAGCTAAATGTCAATATGGCCTTTGGAACACTGTATTTATAGCTCAGCAACAACACAGAACCCACTCTGTCTGCAGACTGGATCTCCAGCCTTTGTTCTCTCTGTACTTGTGTCAGTAGGCCTACACACGTGTTCAAACCAAGGTGCTCACCTAAACAAAAGTATTCTTATACTGGTTTTCACTAAGGTGTCATCTTATTGTATAAGCAAGGCTACAGTTTGAATCATTCATGTCTTGATTTAAAAACACTTATTACCATTAATAAGATTTCAAATTGAAGAGTTGAAGCCTTGAACAGACTTAATCCTCAGCTCCCGCCTTCTCCTGTTAGCAGTGGTTGTTATTAGATCATGAAATTTGTTTTGAGGGAAGCTTTAACCTTTGTTGTCACGCACAAGTCTTCTCACAAGCTGCTGACTGAATCACATATGAACAATATCTTGAGGGCTACATAAATAAAGTTTGTCACAGCAAAATCAGTGACAGGACCCATAATGAATTTTGCAGATTGATTATAAAGAAAATGTTGTTCAGACTATTGCAACGATGAGATGATTCCAAGCAGAGAAGAATTATTCATGGAAGTTCACAGAGATTACCAGACACACAAGGACACCAACCTTCATCAGAGGAAGCTGTGACAGTAGAAAGAGTTGGAGATCAGTAGAGGGCATTTACAAACACAGGCTGTTTTAGAAAACACCCTTTCAAACTAGACTGTGACATTAGGACATATTTAGCAGGATTAATGATGATCTGTTGATTCTCACATGCACTGACGTTGAAACTTTATTGTTATCATGGTCTGTAGTTTGCAAGTTTGTGATGTTTAATCAAAACGAAGCTAAAGAAGGCAAAAAACTGGATGGATCATTAAACATTCAGATCAGTAATGGGCTCAAAACATTATGACTGGAATATTCTGAGATGTCACCTCAAATACAACTACACAGAAATGACATAAAAGCTAAAAAAAAAAAAAGAAGCAATCAATGACACGATGAAAGCACAAACTGTTTAAACGTGTGTTGTTCTTTCCACATCCATTTATGTATATGACTTTAGTTTGTACAGGAATTATTATTAAAAAAAGAATCAAATTTGAATTATAATGCAGTTTTATTTCTGGAGATCATCTCAACAGTGGGAGTCCGAACTCTAACTTTTACAGCAGCCCAGTGAAGAAGTTTCACTCAGTCTCACCCCGAAATTCCACTATCTCCGCTCCGCTCCGCTCCGATCCGCCCCCGCTCTCCGCCGCCGCTCGCTTCCGAACTCAATTCACACTATACCCGCTCTACAACGGCTCCGCCCCGGTGCGGAGACCTGAGGTGCGCAAACAGGCATGCGCGGGAGTTTCCAGATCTCGCGATACAGTCCGAGCAATAAATGCGGAAGTTAGATCCAAACAAATCATTCTGTGATTAAAATATTTTTAACACGGTCTTCAAATGTGTAAACACGTAAAAAATGTTTTGAGACGAATGTGTATACATGTAATAGTCATTAGATAAAAATACCTGTACATATGAAACAAAAAAACGCTTTTGTTTATAGATTTATTGTGAAAAAACGGAAGTTGTGCTTGCTCACTTTCCTGTTGGGCGGTTGTGATTTCTGTAGATTGACTGCGGAGGTTCTCCGGCGTCCGGCAAAAATAGGATCGAATCTATTTTTGCCGGATGGCGGAACGGCGGGCGGCGCACTGCGCCGCACGGCCGCAGTAGTGGAACAGCTCTGATTGACTACAAAGGAACCGTTTTTGCTGCGGAGTTCGTGCCGCAGCGGAGCGGAGCGGAGCGGAGCGGAGCGGAGATAGTGGAATTTGGGGGTTATTCTTGCTTTTTAAAATCATTTTAAAAGTATTATAAAACTTTCCAAATCACCAAGCTGATTACAAACTTCAATTACTGTTATGAAGCCTTTTTTTTACTACATTAGAGTGGACGGCTCATGACAGAAGGGGAATATGTCAAGGTGTGGATGTGCTGCCAATAATAAACAGCTGGTTATGCACGAATCAGCCCACAGCTCTAATCCCTAACTGCGAGCGGATTTAAAGGTTGGTAAAGGTCATGGCCTTTGTGTACTGAAAACAAATGATCCCTACGTGTCAGACCACACAGACATTTTGAGACCTCCTTAAAGCAAAATTAGACCAACAACTTCCCTCTGTTACATTATTTCTGCCAACTAGAATTCAAAATAAAGAAATACAAAAAGTATAAACATATTTACACAACTTTAAGCCAGTAAATCAACTTAGACTGAGAGACCATCTAAAGCAGGGGTGGGGAATCCTGGTCCTGGAGGGCCGCTATCCAGCAGGTTTTGTGGTTTATCTGCTCAACCACACTTGATTCAGTGCTTGAATCACCTGTGCAGCAACTCATCAAGCTCTGCAGAAGCCTGCTAATCACCTGCTAATTGAAATCAGGTGTGTTGAAGCAGGGTTACAACTAAAACCTGCTGGATACCAGCCCTCCAGGACCAGGGTTCCCCACCCCTGATCTAAAGGCTCATGAACCCTCTGCAGGTGTTGTGGATGCATCAGCTGATTAGAGTGTGACACTTTGAGTCTAGAATATTGAACCTTTTCACAATATTCTAATAGTCTGAGATTCTGAATGTGGGGTTATAATCAGCTGTAGCCATAATCATCACAATTATAATAAATAAAGGCTGAAATAGCTGGCTTTGCATGGAATAAGTCTGTCTCATAGATTAGTTTCACCTTTTAAGTTGAATCACAGACATAAATGAACTTTTGTGCTATATTCTAATTTTTCGAGTTTCACCTGTATTTCATTGGTTGTTGCATGTGAAAAGTGCAGGTAACAGTTCTGTGTTTGTTGTGGCCAACTCCACTCATGCAGGAGCTGTGGCAGGTCCAGATGGTTCGCCTGAAGCAAAGAATGAATAGAGATGCTGCTTTTGCCACCCTGAGTGCCAAAATCAACGGAGATTCATCATGCGTATGTGATCAACATGATGAGTGGGGTGCAGTGTAATAGCTCTTTTAAAACAGTGTTTTTACAAAACAGGATTTGAGAGGTTACATGAGAAAATCAGCTTTTTGTAACATTTAGGGAAAACTAAAATGTAATTTTACAAAAAACAAAAATAAGTTAACTGAAGTTAAAGTCACAAGTCATCATCACACAATGGTGAAATTACATCTCAGCATTTGACGCATCTCCATGGTGGGGAGCGGTGAGCTGCAGCTGTGGCCGCGCTCGGGAACTATTTGGTGGTTTAACCCACCAATCCAACCCCTTAGTGCTGAGAGTCAAGCGAGGAGGCATTGGGTCCCATTGTTTCAAAGTCTTTGGTATGACCCAACCGGGATTTGAACCCCGATCTCCCAGTCCCGGGGCGGACACTCTACCACTAGGCCACCGGAGCTGGTTTGTGGCATTTAAAGATATATTTGTCAGAATTAAAGCAGCTGAAAGTGTTAAAGTGTAGACAAAATGACCGCGGTATGCTTGTATTGTCACATTGTTTTATATATTGAAGTTGTGTATTGTGTTTTTAAACAATAAGGTAACATGCTAATAATGGAGAAATGGGATTTAATAAACTCACTCCTCTCATCTTAGATAGAACAATATGTTTTGTTTTTGTTTAGCTCAATGTTTTCTTCTATTTAATGTCTTTTCTGTTGTTTTCTGGTGGATATAAATGTTTGAAACTAAACTACAAAGTAAAATGTTAAGAACTATGTCAAATTCAACTTTTTCTGCTTTTTTTTTTACAAGTTTAATATGAAATTCAACTCCAAAACGGCATCACATTTTCTAAAGAGCAGCATCCCAGAAAGAGGAAGAATAAGAGATGACAGAAGAGTATTAAAGGCAGTGGGTAGAATATTGACAAACCAACAGGACACCGTAATAAGAACATATGGCTGAAATTGCCTGTCAGAGGCAACAATGTGATCCGCATGCATCAACGTGCATCTGTCATTTCACTCCCTTAGCACCTGAAGTTAAGGAATAAATCACGTTAATGCATTATGTCAGGAATTTTCTCGTCTTAAACTGGTGCCTTGTGAGGAGCCTTATTCCAAAGTGGAGCGGTGATATTATTCACAGAAAGAGCGTGTCTCAGGAATGAGCCATATGTTTATCTGTGGGAAGAAGCGCTGCACATCTGTTTACATCCTGGTCTGCCACTTTAAGTGTGCAAGCCCTTACATGCAAAAGTGACTGCAGTATAAAGGTTATTAAAAGTGTTAGATAAAAGAATGTGAAATTTAGGAGACCATAGTTTTTGTCAAGATGGCAGCAATCTGCTTAGGAGTCAGATCCAATTGGATCATTTTGGTTAGCTAAAGCTGGCTTGTCTGATTGGAGCCACATCCAAAGTGGATTGTTGCCGTCTTAAAACAGCATCAAGCGGAGACAGACAGGACAGGAAAGGTGCAATTTGTTTTTATATTAAACTTTTTAATATTTGCAATAAAGTCCAAAAGTGAAAAATGTATGTTATTTATTACTCGATTGTTCAAACTACCTCACAGAACTGCTCTGTTTGTTAACACAATTGTTAAATGTTAAAATGAAGTTAATAAAAATAAAAAATAAGGAACATTCTGGATCTGTTTCTTTGCTTTATTCATTCTTTTTTTATGTGTCGAAGTATCGGATCGGGACTCGGTATCAGCAGATGCTCAAAATCAAATGACTCGGACTCGAGGGGAAAAAACCCTGATTGGGACATCCCTAATGCTAATGCTTGGCCGCTCTGATCACAATCTCCTACATCTGATCCCCAAATACACACCCAGGGTGAGAAGAGAGCCTCCACAAAATAAGTCAGTGAAAGTGTGGTCTAAGGAAGCTAGTGAGAGACTGAAAAAGTGCTTCCAATCCACAGACTGGGAGACAATCTTGCAGCATTTTTGAAGATGACACTATCTACGTTTACATGCGCCAAATTTCCCAATCCGGTTCAAATCATGGTTGATCAGAAATCCCAAATCTCTGTTTACATGGACACTAACTGGAATGATCCGATCACGCCGTGATGCACGCACCATAGGTTGAGCATGCACAGAGTTGTCTTTCCCGGAGAAAAAGTTGTAAACAAACGCCATCTTGTCCGCACGTCTTTTCCCTTGAATTTTATTTTCTTATTCTCTTGCTTCAGTGAATTCCCGCTTCCTGCATCTTTAGAAGCACTTGAGTGTATAACTCAGCATTTTTAGCCGTTCGGCCATCGAGACGTTCAGTAGCTCTCGTAGTGTCGCAACAGACCACTTCTGTTTACCTCCCGCCATGTTTTCGATTTGTACCGAGCATGCGCAAAGGCGGAAAGATGTCAAGCTGAAGTTGCACACATGGGCAGTGGGCATTATTTTACTCCAACAATCCGAATGGCTGTGTACATGGACGTCAATCGTAATGATGATTGGACAAAACATCCTCTCTCAATCAGAATGAAATTTCAAACAGATCAGGCCGAATTGGATCAGAATATTCCAATTGGCATGTTTACATGATGAATTTTTGATCCAATAGGGCCTTCATTCTGATTGCTTGTACCCATGTAAACGTAGCTATTGAGAGCCGGACCCACTGTTTCACTGACTATGTGAACTTCTGTGTGGAGAAGTGCAAAAAAGCACTGTGAGAGTCATGTTTTTTGGCTTCTCAAATGCTTTCAACACCATCCAGCTGTCCTTGCTGCAGCAGAAGATGAGGGGTGCAGGAGTGGACGAACATCTGACCACATGGATCATCAACTACCTCACCAACAGGCCACAGTACGTGAGGCTGCACAACTGTATGTCTGAGGTGGTTGTGTGCAGTACTGGAGCTCCACAGGGTACAGTGCTCTCACCCTTTCTCTTCACCTTCTACACCTCGGACTTCACCTACAACACCAGCAGCTGTCACCTCCAGAAGTTCTCTGATGACTCGGCCATCGTCGGCTGTGTGTCTGAGGGGGACGACCAGGAGTACAGGTCAGTCATCATGGACTTTGTGGACTGGTGTGAGCGTAACCACCTTCGCTTGAACACCAGTAAAACAAAGGAAATGGTGATTGACTTCCAGAGAAACACTCCTCCTCACTCACCAGTAAACATCCAGGGAGCAGACATTGAGGTGGTGGACACCTTTAAGTACCTGGGTGTTCACCTCAACAGTAAACTGAACTGGTCCCACAACACAGATGCTCTGTATAAGAAGGGCCAAAGCCGCCTTCATCTCATGAGGAGGCTGAGGTCCTTCAGAGTTAACTCCCAGCTGCTAAAATCCTTTTATCACTCTGTTGTTGGCTCTGTTATTCATTCTGCTGTGGTCTGCTGGGGTGTAGGCAGCTCTGACCGAGACAGGAAGAGACTGAACAAGCTAGCTACCAAAGCTAGCTCGGTTCTGGGCTGCCCACTGGATTCTGTTGAGGAGACGTGTGAAAGGAGGATGCTGGAGAAGATGACCTCCATCTTAAGAAACCCCTCCCATCCACTGAACTCCACTGTGGATATCATGGACAGCTCCTCCAGAGGTAGACTGAGACATCCCAGATGTAAAACTGAGCGCTATCGCAGATCCTTCATCCCCTCTGCTGTAAGAGTGTATAACTCCTCAGTTTACCTGTTACTGGCATTATCCTGTTACACGCTAGCATCAGTGCTAGATTCAGTATGTGTTCAATTCCCAGATGGACATTCGTATGTTTGTGTCCTTTATGCTGTTTCTACTTGGAAACTCAGTTTTCTATTTTTATTCATTTTTTAATGGCTGAAGGTTACAATAATAGCTTACTGCCTTTGTGTATTTACCTGTATTAGTTTTTCCTATTCCCTAATGTGCTGCCTTAACGAGTGAATTTCCCCACTGTGGGATCAATAAAGTATGTTCTATTCTATTCTAAACTGGTTATCAAGTGGGTTTGACCATGTTGCTCTAGATGTAGAACGTCACCGTTTTCTAGGTCCAAACGTCTTTTGTTGTCCGTGACTTCAAATGGCGTTTTTCTTTTTGGGACTCTGGTAGTGTGTCCTAAAGCTGAAGTGGTAGCAGCCGGCTGTCTCTCCTCTGATATTATTGAGCGGAGAACCTCTCACACCAGTGGTGTTCTGTTGCTAAATACGTGAGTGTGTGATGAGTGGAGAACCCAGGGAAATGCGGCGGTTCGGTGAGACTGACAACCATATGGTATTGGCGTAGGTTGTTACACAAATGTTTTTTTTTAAATCTCCACAATATATTTATAGCTATACTATGTTTAACTGTTTTAAGAGGCATGAAAAAATGTTTTAAGCTAGCTTGTTTTGCATGTTTGCCATTGTAGCTTTAATCTTGGCTCTTCAGACAAGCTATTAGCTCATTCAGTGCAGGCAGGTGAAAACTTTAGTTCTCCATATGTAAAGTAAGCTTGTACTTTACATACAAATACACCTAAAATGGCCAAAATATTCTTTTAATTGATTTTCTTTATTGCAGCTGTTTAATCAGATGCAGACTTTTGTTGGTTCTCAGTTTAGATAACACAAATATTAGAGACTAGGTTGAGAGCATAAAACAGTCAGTCATGTTTTCAGCAAACCTTGTGGTTTTTAGGAACTGCATGTACTACCACCCCGAAAACTAGAGCAAAATAAGAGTGACTGTTGAAAGGTTGAACTAGGTGTGTGCAGTTAAAAGCAATGTGAACAGCTGCTGTCAACCTGTTTATGTGACAAAGTAAAACATTAGAAATGAGAACTTAAATGAAAGTGCAGTAAAGGACTCTCATGTGTGACAGAAGTATGTTCTAATTCAGGAGTCACCAACTCCAGTCCTTGAGGGCTACCATCCTGCTAGTTTTCTGTGTTTCCTGCTCTACCAGACCTGAATGGAGTAATTTAATCCTCTCCTTACCACGTTTACCTCTGCACAGGTCTGATAATTACTCATTCATTTCAACCAGGTGTGTAGGAGCAAAGAACCAGCTAACGTGTGCAGGATGTAGCCCTCGAGGACCGGAGTTGGTGACCCCTGTTCTAATTTGTTCTCTCACTAATTTATCTCTGAAATAGCTTTTTCATTTACTTATCTGGCATCTTGCTCCATGTCCCTCCATCCATTCCTCCATTCTCTTCCGGTATTCTTTTGTTTTGCCTTTTCTATCTTATGGTGTTTGCCACTTTTCTTCTGCAATCAGACACACAGATTCATCTCTGTCGCTCTCAGACTCCAGCTAAATCAATTTCCCAGCGCTCTCCCATCTTGGAGGGCCGCTGTCAAGATTGGCACCTTGCAGCATGGGGACACACCTATACGCATTTACACACACACACACACACACACACACACACACACACACACACACACACACCTTCTCCTTCATTTGCTTTCACCCACACAGTTACTAAAAGATAGAGAGTGGCACACAAACACTTTCAGGTACACACACACACACACACACTAAAAGTGGTGATTCACCACATCACTGTTCTCTAATGTCTTACTTGCTTCATCTTTGCTCCTTCCATTTGTCACCGCTGACAGGCCCTGGCAGCGGCATCTATCCATCCTACCTTTATCCTCACACCGCCAGCCCACACTGTTTTTCCTCCAACCTGACCTCGTTCCCTCGGCTTGGTTTCTGTCTCCACTTGGGAGGAGGAAGTGAGGGAGGAGGAAGTGAGGATGGTAAACAAAAACTAGGCAGTCTGGAGTGGAGCAGGGTCTTCGGATGGCACAGGGTTTTAGAAAAGTGCACTCAGCTCACACTTTGGTCTTGTGATACAACGAAGATTTTAAAAAAAAAACTACCTGCACAAATCCGTGCACGACTATAAATGTCCATCCTGAAATAAATATTTTCTCTGGCAAAAACAAGAAAAACATCAACTTAAGAGCATTAATGAAATTACACATCATGTTTAATAACGGTAACAGTCCTGCATGATAGTGCTTAACCATAAAACAACTAATGTTGAATCAGCATAGTAGTGTGTGTGGGGGGGGGGGGGGTTTTTTTAAAACAGAGATGAATGCTAACAAAATTGTAATAGATAAACCACAAAAGTCAGTAAAGCAGTAACTTAGCAGAACCAATTAACAGATGAAAACCTGAAGAAAATAAGGGAATTACTCAACACTATAAAGTCAACTTAATTCAGTTAAATTCAGTTTATTTTAGGGGTGGGACTTGATTACAAAAATGAATCTAATTAATTAGAGGCTTTGTGATTAATTAATCTCGATTAATTAATTGATTAATTGATTCATTAATTAATCTTGATTAATTAATCTTAATTAATCGCATTTTAATCTTTCAAGAAAATTTGCCCCGAAAGCAATTTTTTTAAAATTAAAAATAATGAGAGAATCAAACTATAGTCATTATTATTGTAAACACAAGCTCTTTTCATTTCTAAAAAAAAATGCTTTTAAATTGTATTTTAATTCAAAACAGGAGAAAAAAAAATATATATATATATATATATATATATGTATATCACTGGCAAAAATAGGACAGACCTAAAAGTGCAATAATATTTTAAGTATTTTTGATAATGCTATTGTCTTTAAAATAATAATAATGATAATAATAATAATAATAATGGGTTGATAGAATGTGTGTGCAATTTGATTTGATTTAGCATCATTAGAGACAGAAATGAAGGCAAAAACACATGAAGAGAGATTTCTGATCACTCATTTGATTGTAGTTCTAGTTGTGTTTGGAGCACATAACAAAGGTTTACATGGTCTTGTAGCCAAGGTTCTGAGCTTTCTTTAGAGGTGCAGCTTGACTAGATTGATATTTAGGGCATGGACTTTGCTGCTGAACTTCAACATCCCCCAATTGGGGGACCCTCGGGCTTAAAGGGTTAAATGTGTTAATTTTTTTAACGCGTTGTTTTTTTTCTAATTAATTAATCATAATTAACACATTAAATTCCCACCCCTAGTTTATTTAAATAGCGCCAAATCATGACAGTGTCTATCCATACAATCTTGGAATGTTCACAGTTCTCCTTATGCTTCTGTTAATAAACGCACGTTTTAAAGGAACTGGAAGAAACTACCTAATATGATGTGCAAGCTTCAGGATTCTGAGAATAATTGCGAATCTCTGGAAGTTCAACTGGGGGATTCTAGCAGCAAAGTGTCCAAACTGCAGGCTGAGCCTAAAGCTTCTGAGGAAAAACATGCTAATTTGTTAAAAGGATGGCACCATTTTGTCACTGGATGGTAACGCTGCAGTCCCAGATTCAGGTTTCTGGGAAAAAAAGCATAATTAAACCTCAGGATTTCCCCATCAGAGATTCCAAACTGCAACTGCAGCTTCAAGAATCTGGAGAACGGCTAAAAACCATAATTGAGAAACAGAACAAAGAATCTGTTAAAATGCATACAACAATGAATATACAAAAACAGAAGAAAACAAAAGATGCTTCAGAAAGCAGCACACCACCATCGAGTAAAAACTCAAAACAAGAAAGATGCAGCTGAACAGTAGGACTTTATTATCAGAGAATCTAATCTGCAAGCCCAGATTTAAAAAGCAGAGGACAAACAAAAGTTAAACTTACTTGAACTTCAGGAAGTAATCAACAATTAAAGCAATGAAACAATCAATTTGCACACAACACTGAAGCATTTAAAACACTGCAGCAACAGGTGGAAACAGATGGCCAGCACAGAGAACAAAAAACTAAAGCAGGTGGATGAGGAAAATGGGGAATGTGCCACAAATATACAAAACGGTGATGAGATGCCCAAGAAGATAGTAAAGACGTTAGACAGGAAGAAAACGTTTGCTGGTCCCAGTTGTGCAGCATCGCAGAACAACTAGAACTCACCTCTATCTTCTCCATCCCATAACCCCCCTTCACCTGCTTTAGCCATTCACATCGTCTCTGTTTAGCCTCGCGTTGGCGCAGGCAGCAGGCTCCGTCTTTGTTCATATACTTGCTGCTACACAGCGCTGCACTGGTTGTAGTACCGGAGTGTACCACTAGGGGGCAAACAAGAGTATTCAGACCGGATAGAGAGCCGGGTCAACCAAAACAAACATGGCGTCAATAAAAGAGCTCAAAACTGGTTAATTTTGAGATCACGACAGAAAAAAAAGACAGCAACGGCATCATAGATGGTGTGAAAGACCTCTAAACCAGAGACAGAGTCACCATGTTGAGTGTGTCTTGCTCGGTTTGTCAACTCCACCTACTGGTTGCTCGTATATTACAGCGTTTGGGCGCGTAACGTTGCGTTGCATTAATTTCAGAGGATGCGCACAAACGACGCTTCAAATCAACGCAAGCTACGCGTGCCAGCCATTTTAAACACGCGTACACGTCGCTAAACAGCAAGTATATTCCGGCCCTTAGAACTTCATTACTCAACCCCAAATCCATTCCTGGTCCTTGAGGGCCACCAACCTGCATGTTTTAGATGTTGCTCTGCTTCTGTACACGTCTGATTTCAATCCGATTTGAACAGATTTCAGCAGAGCTATATAACCTGCTGAACTGATTCAACCAATGAATCAAGTCTGTCGGAACAAGGAAACAACTAAAACATGCTGGGTAGTGGCCCTGATGGACCAGGATTGGATACCAGTCCAACAACAAACAGAGTGGCTTTTTATGTTCAGGTAATAAGTTAAACGCAGGTATTGTATGCATGTGGGTTGCATGGTGGCACAGTTGGTTACCTCACAGCATGAGGGTTGCAGGTTCAAATACTAAGTGTAATTTTCTTGAATGTGTTCTCTCAGGGTGCTCTGGTGTCTTCCCACTGAACACAGATGAGCATGTTACCTCAGCTGCACAATGGAAGCCTCAGCGTCGCGGAACGGTTTACTCGCGATTTTCGTTGCTTGCCAGTGCACGCCGGGAGAATCTCAGCCGCAGAGGGGCTTCACCGCCGTGCTCCTCGCAGGACTGGCGAGATCACAAGATCCCATCCATCCATCCATCCATTTTCTTCCGCTTATCCAGAGTCAGGTCACAGGGGCAGCAGCTTAAGGAGGGAGACCCAGACTTCCCTCTCTCCAGCCACTTGGGCCAGCTCCTCCGGGGGAATCCCAAGACGTTCCCTGGCCAGCCGAGAGACATAGTCCCTCCAGCGTGTCCTGGGTCTTCCTTTGGGTCTCCTCCCGGTTGGACGTGTCCAGAAAACCTCACCAGGGAGACATCCAGGAGGCATCCTAACCAGATGCCTGAGCCACCTCAACTGACTCCTCTCGATGTGGAGGAGCAGCGGATCTATTCTGAGCCCTTCCTGGATGACTGAGCTTCTCACCCTATCTCTAAGGGAGAGTCCAGACACCCTGCGAAGAAAACCCATTTTGGCCGCTTGTATCCGCGATCTCATTCTTTCAGTCACTACCCAAAGCTCGTGACCATAGTAACAAGATCCCTTGAGACTTCAAAGGTCACGGTTTGTTTATTCCCTCCGCCATTAAACCAAAAAGAAGGAACTCACATGTGACATCACTGTTTGATGTCATATATAATGTTGTTCCTCTCCACTGCCAGGATTAAAGCCATGAAAGACACAGCGCTGCACTTCTTGAACGATGCGGTAAGTAAATAAGCCGTGAGGTCACACGTATAGACGTAATCTACATAGATATGAAATCACATTGCAGCAATAGACTTTTATTTTGAAAATTACTGGGCATTTTACACTGAAACTGAGTGTGATTTCCTGTTTAGCCCTATGTTAACTGCGGAAATTGACGCTTCTGGGACGCGTCTGAAAATTGCCTTGTCGCGGCTGGTTTGAGTCACCCCCACAGACTATAATAGATTCTATTTGAAGCAGCGATGTTCTGTTGCCGTTCCGTGCCGCTGATGCTTCCAGTGTGCAGTTGGATTTATGGTGACACTATTGCTATATTGGTGATCTTGTCCAGGGTGTCCCCTTCCTCACATCCTTCTGTCTCTTCATGTGATCCCAGACACACTACATGATGTTGAGATCAGGGCTCCGTGGGGGCCAGACCATCACTTCCAGGACTATGCTGAAGATAGTTCTGAAGGACTCTGGCTGAATGTTTGGGGTCACTCACTTAGCATTTTATGTATTAATTAAAAAAAAACATTATTTATATTTTCTGAAAGTATTCTTTGTTTACAGCACTTTTTTACACCTGCCTAAGACACACAGTAATGTAGATATCACTTATACATTGTAGTTGGCTATAAGGTTTATCACATTTTCAGTATGTTTTCACATCACTTGGTGTAAAAAAAAGAGAAACAGCAGCTCTATGAAGAAATGTGAAATGTAATAATTATTAAGCTGCCCTCTTAAAATGACTTTCAGCACATTACAATATGGAGGTTAAACACATGGATCCCATGTGTTTTGTTAAGTCGCTGACATATTTGTTAATTAATTCATCAAGCCTTAATGAAAGACCTTTTTGCCTGGATCGGACGGCTGTAATACATCATTTTGATCCCACTCATACATTAGTTACCTCAGCAGACCATGTTAAAGTGTAATAAATTACAAAAGAAGTACCTGAAAGAGCCAGAAGAAAAGCCTGTTTGATGTGAAGTACTGTATCTATGAGGTGTTTCAGGACCACACATTCAATCCTTAAAAGTTTTAGATCTATCAGTTTGCTTTCAGAGAAACACAGAGCCAGAGTCATTCAAATACTATTAGCTAAACACTGGGACCCTTTATTTAGTTCATCTGCTGCTTAAAATGAAACAATAACACTTATTAAAACCTCCTGATACAATTCCAGGGCCCTCATTTATCACTTACACACAGATCTGTGCGTATATTGTGCGTATGAACAAATTTACGCATTGTGTGGTATTCATCATTTTGTACTTTTGCGTGAAAACGTTCCTGAATATAAGAAAACTTCAGACCATGCGTAGGAACAGCATCTAGTGGTAGCATCTAGTGGTAGAACAGCAATTCTGAAGGTCTCATTCATCCACGCGTGTTCCTCATCCACTAATTATTCTACCCAATAAATTATTATTTCGGTGGAAAAAAACAGCTTTGTCGCATGAATGGTGCTAAAACCTATAAAAGACACATGTGACCGACAGGTGTCTGACATTGTAGCATGGCTGAGCTCGTGTTACTGGAGGATTTGACAGAGACTCTGGAGAGAACGTGTCCTCCGGACCGTGAGCGCGGCGACGCTTGCTGAGGATCCAGAGTGGTTCCTGAGCAGATACCTGAGCTCAGAGGAGGCTGCAGTATCAACATACATTTTCTAACAAGAACAAAACTAAACAGAACATGCAGACAACTCTTTTAATGTAAACTGTAATTTATAACAGAATGTCCGTTTCTTTACGTTTCTTCATATTTAATTTTATATCGAACTATTTCTTTATTTCTGACAGGAACCTCTCCTCTGTCCTGACCGCGTTTACAATAATACGATTACAACATCTAAAACTAGTTTGTTCTCTTCTAAATCAGCAGCCAGTGCCTCGATCTTGCTGTCAATAAAGTTTTTCTGTTTTTTGGTTTTTTTTGGGAAATCATCGGGAAGAACCCAGGGAATCCCCTCCCGATCTGAGGACGTAGTCTGACCAAATATGTTTTAATGGAGGACGTTTCTGTATGTAAATGACGGTGAATGGACACGAGCACCTGGGTACGCAGAGGTGGGATTTATCATCAGACGATTGCGGAGGAACTTGCGTATGAGAGGCCACCACATGTTTCATAAATCAGGCTTTTGACCGTACGAACATTCTACATTTCGTTAATAGGAAAGAATATAGGAATATTTCTACGAACGTTTGATGAATGAGGGCCCAGGTGAATACAATGCTGTTAGTTGATGCATTTAGCTCTCTCTGCTGCATGAAAAAAAATGTTAATCTTTATAATGAAAGACTTGACTGGAATGAATGACTGGATTCTGTTGAGGACGTGTGTGAAAGGAGGATGCTGGTGAAGCTGAACTTCACCCACTGTATTCCACTGTGGAGGCCATGGACAGCTCCTTTAGTGGCTTTTGGTTCATTTTTGAACACAATTTTTCATGTCTGTCAGTGATACTAGCACCGAACTGGACATGCTCTCACAACGTTGTGAAAACCAAAAGAGGCTAAGTAAGCAAAGCATCATCAAGCCTCATTTACATCGATTGTGGAATGGATGCAGATCAAATAGATGCAGATCGGAATCTGTGTGACTTCCACAAAAAACTAAAATTATTGAGCCCATTCACAGCACTCACAACAGCTGTGGTGCAGTGTGGATGTGGAATCTTTCTGCATGGTTTCCATTTTTTCCAGACACTGCATGAGGATTGTCATGAAGTTGAAGACGTGACATGGGTCAGACGGAAAGTGACGTGTGCCAGCGCGGTGTATTTGGTTGATTTAAAAATAAACCTGTGTGCCATCATTATGTCCGACTTTTTTTGTTATTAATTATTATTAATGACATGAATACCCGTTCACAGTGTATGATAGTCCAAGAGGACTTTGTTTACCAGCTCATCTCTACACATGTAGGTATTATTGCGTGAGCTCACGGGAACTTGTGATCAACGTTCCGGAGACGTTCTTCACACGATTCACTCAGTGCGTTTACATGCGCAACAGAAAACTGAAGTATTGCCCTAAAAAGACTCACGTTTTTTTTGTTAATGCATGTAAACGCGTTAGTCTGGCTGAAGGTGAACTTCTAATCGGGCTGAAGCACCCAGATAATGCGGTAGTTATCTGACTTCATTCTGCATGTAAACGGGTCAGCCGAACTGAACCGAGTGGAAGCTCGCATTCCAGATGGGACCCGGCCGCAGTAGCGCTCGTCTGATAATATCACCGCTACTGTACCAGAGTGGAACGAACTTCATTTGAGAGTCGGTTTTCTAAAGAGCATGTAAACGAGGATAAAGATTACCAGCTTATTATCATAAGATCGACCTGGATCGACTTATGCTGGGCTTACACCTACAGACTTTAAAAAGATTTTGAAAAGACTCCAAAAGATTATCAGCTCACATCTAAAGACAGTTTTTAGTCCTAGACTAGTCTCAGACTAATTGCTGAATCTTGTAGGAACACTATTTACACGACTACAACTAGATTATTTTAGCATTTTATTCCCGCTAATGCTCTGCAGAAGTTTAAAATGGAGATGAAGCAGCAGCTTATAGCTACTAGCTTTTGCCACTGCAGTCGCCCCCGTCCCCCGTCATGGTATGAATGGCAGTTTACGCCAAAGACACGGCTGCTCTGCCCACAGCTCGACCAAGCGCTCCTCTCTCTCCAGTCTCCACGGTCCACTTTTGCCTGCTTGAACCCAAATTCCACTATCTCCGCTCCGCTCCGGCACGAACTGTTGGGCGGTTGTGATTTCTGTACATTGACTGCGGAGGTTCTCCGGCGTCCGGCAAAAATAGAATCGATCCTATTTTTGCCGGATGGCGGAACGGGGGGCGGCGCACTTGCTGCGGAGTTTGTGCGGAGCGGAGCGGAGATAGTGGAATTTGGGGGTTATTTCAACGTCTGTAGACACGTTTGTGTTGTTATGACTGACGGAGCTTCCTGGTTCCGCTGCGAGAACGTATTTTATTGGTTGTTGATTGTTGTACGTCACTACGACTACACTCCGACTAGAGACAATATCTAGCATGCTGGAAGTGAAAGACTAGAGAAAGACTGGCATAAATCGGGTCGCCGACAGCAGATTATCACATTACATTTAACGATCGAGACGACGGGAGCGCGCAGAGACTCCAATAAGATTTCTAAAGACTGCCAGTCTTTAGTCTGAGACCGTGAAAATCCTTAGGTGTAAGCCCAGCATTAGATGTTGATACTGCACATGTAACCACACTGACTGTTAGTGTAAATGGCTGTCCGTGCAGCGGTTCTGGTCCACATCTGTGTTGTACTCGGGTTAAGACTGATAGACATTCTCAAGTGACACGAGGAAAAGGAAACCAAATGCTTTTCCAGCTATTAGGACCTGTGCTGGCATTGCTTAAAGAAGAAGCTACTCAGTTGCTATTTGTCCGTCTACTATGACGTCTGAACACCAGCTGATGCATGTTATATTATTTGGTTTTCATCAGTTTTCTTTGTAAAATGTATTTGATTTATTTTCATATCTCAAGTGGCATTTAAAAAACGTCACACAAGCCTTGAGTTTTTTATAAAAATTCAAATGTGCTACATATCTTATCTTCAGTCATGTTCATGACAATGATAGATACAGCTCCGTGCAAAGCTGACGACAGTTGTTTTGTCTTGTGCCACGCCAAGGTCTTCTTGACAATGATGGATACTCGGAGGATGGCTGTAGTTATTCTTCAGCTTCTTTGAACTGTTTCAAACATAAGGCATCAGAATTCAGCTTACTGGGGCTGTGAGTCATCAGCGTTTTTTTCTCCTTGGCTTTTCAATTCTACTCACGGTCATAATACTTGTCAACAGTGAGGCATTTAACAAAGGAGCCATGCCTCTTCCTGACAGCAGGAGCAGCAACATGCTAGTATCAAGTCTTTGTGAGGACTCTGCCAGCTCACTCTGTAAATTAAATATATCACATTTCTTTAGGTGAATGCTGCTGCTGCTGCTTTACAGATGCACACAATGCTGAGTTGCAAACCAAGAAAAGAAAAACATACATAAATTTGACCTGAAGGAGGAAAAAGCCACACGCAATGCAAAAGCAATGGCCAATAATTGTGTTGACAGTGATTGATAGTGATGTGCTGAGCCCAAAAGAATCATAAATCACTTGTGACAGCAGTCACGGAGCGTGGCAGGAAAACACACAACAATGAATGCATCTTACAGCCCACTTTTCTTTGTTGTTATCTACTGCTAGCTTTCTGTTTACAGTCGGTCAGAACTGATCCTGTGAGCCACTGAAACACTGGGGGGTGGGGTACTGTCCTTTACTAAAATGTTTCGTTCAAAAGTATCTTTGAATATTTAGTAGTAAGATTTTAAGACATTGTCTGCAGTTGTATCAAAGACTTACAACCATTGATTAACAAGGACTGGAAATCCTTACCTTGGATAGAGTCTGGTCCAAAAGTTCACATCTGAAAAACACGTTTGGAAAACTCCCAACCAGCGAGTGTGTTTTGTTGCATTTTGGTTCTTTATTTTCAACTACAGCCAGAAGGTGGGAAAGTGGGCTATTGTGGGTTTTTTGTCATTGTGTTAGCTAAATATCTTAGGAACCACTGAACATTTTACAGAAATGTATTATTTTGGGGTGAAACTTAACATGACCATCATGGCCAACACAAACCTGAGCAACAATTTTTCTGTCAAAGTAGTTGAATCAATCTCATCACATACTCAAGGCACTATGCCTAAGACCCATGCATTGTAGATTTTCTTATTATATCTCACCAATCTGGCTCTGGACCCTCCATTTTCAAACATGCAGTTGTCAAACCTATCCTTAAAAAACTCAGTTTGGACTTATCTCAGTCTAAATATTACAGACCCATTCCCAAATTGCTCTTTATCTCTAAAGTTCTAGAAAAAGTTGTGGCTGATAAACTGATAACTTTCTTAGTTTTAAGACCATTAAAGCAGCATTCCGCAACTTTGCAGTTATATGGTCTCTGTCACCCTCTAGAGGCTTGCTGCGTAACGTCACTGTCGTAACATTAAATCTCTCTCTGGGGCATAAGAGGCATGTTTACATTCCTAATGTCAGGCAAAACAACGAAAACAAACTTTTCCACCTCCACACATTGAATAAATAGTTTTATCAGGACTGTATAACAACTTTATGCCCGACCAAACACAATAACCCTGGTGAAATCATTTATTACTTACCTAGCCATTAGCAGCACGGCTAGGTTAGAGTCCGTAGTTCATGCTGTTCTTTCTAAAAGAGCTCTCCAGCGAGGAAAAGACGGCCCAATAATAACTCTGGTCTTTGCTCTTGCTCTATCACGTTCTTCTTTTCTTTTCCTAGATTCCTCTGATAAGGGATTTCTAGCTTTCTTTGGTGAATCTGCTGCTGCTACAGCGAGTCTACGTTATACAATTATGGCAAGCCAAAGGGATAAAAAAAATGTGCATTCTAAACTCGCATTATGTCCGCCAAAACGCTCGTTCAAGACGTGCGTTTTGGCGGACATAATGCTCGCTTTTAGAACACGTGAGGTTTTGCCCCCTTTGGCGTCAAAATGCGACACCCAGTCAGTACATTGTGCGGTGACCCGGAGCTCAAAAACTGTATAGCGCAATAAACAGACGTGGGACCCCCCAACACTATCACAGGTATGAAAATGAACATAATAGATAATAGTATGATGCCAAAACTTTACAAAAAAGCATAATTTTAAGGTGTAAAAGTTGCTTTAACTACCGGAGTCAGTCTAAATATGTCAAGAACCACCTGATAGATTTTTTTGAGACTCTTAATTATAAACACATTTACAAATGAGTAACCTTTAGAGTGAACTGATTTCATTGGGTCTGACACCGTTAATTAAACCTCATCAAAAACAAAACTGGCTATAGGCCAGTCAGCTATATGGATATTGTGATAGCAGAGTTATTTTCAACATAGTACCGGGTTGGACCCCTTTTTGCCTTCAGAACTGCCTTAATCCTTCGTGGCATAGATTCAACAAGCTGCTGGAAACATTCCTCAGAGATTTTGGTCCATATTGACATGATAGCATCACACAGTTGCTGCAGATTTGTCGGCTGCACATCCATGATGAATCTCCCGTTCCACCACATCCCAAAGGTGCTCTATTGGACTGAGATCTGGTGACTGGAGGCCATTTGAGTCCAGTGAACTCATTGTCATGTTCAAGAAACCAGTCTGAGATGATTCCAGCTTTATGACATGGAGCATTATCCTGCTGGAAGTAGCATCAGAAGATGGGTCCACTGTGGTCATAAAGGGATGGACATGGTCAACAACAATACTCAGGTAGGCTGTGGCGCTGCAATGATGATCAATTAGTACTAAGGGGCCCAAAGAGTGCCAAGAAAATGTCCCCTACACCAGTACACCACCACCACCAGCCTGAACCGTTGATACAAGGCAGGATGGATCCATGCTTTCATGTTGTTGACGCCAAATTCTGACCCTACCATCTGAATGTTGCAGCAGAAACCGAGACTCATCAGACCAGGCAACATTTTTCCAATCTTCTATTGTCCAGTGTTGGTGAGCCTGTGTGAATTGTAGCCTCAGTTTCCTGTTCTTAGCTGACAGGAGTGGCACCCGGTGTGGTCTTCTGCTGCTGGAGCCCATCTGCCTCAAGGTTCCACGTGTTGTGTGTTCAGAGATGCTCTTCTGCAGACCTTGGTTGTAACGAGTGGTTATTTGAGTTACTGTTGCCTTTCTATCAGCTCCAACCAGTCTGGCCATTCTCCTCTGACTTCTGGCATCAACAAGGCATTTTCACCCACAGAACTGCTGCTCACTGGATGTTTTCCCTTTTTGGGACCGTTCTCTGTAAACCCTAGAGATGGTTGTGCGTGACAATCCCAGAAGATCAGCAGTTTCTGAAATACTCAGACCAGCCCGTCTGGCACCAACAACCATGCCACGTTCAAAGTCACTTAAATCACCTTTCTTCCCCGTTCTGAAGCTCAGTTTGAACTGCAGCGGATCATCTTGACCATGTCAACATGCCTAAATGCATTGAGCTGCCACCATGTGATTGGCTGATTAGTCATTTGTGTTAACGAGCAGTTGGACAGGTGTACCCAATAAAGTGGCCAGTGAGTGTATATCATAGAGCAGTATGCATTCCTTCATGGGATGACAGGCTTTTATTTTGTTTTAGTTTTTTTTTTTGTTGTTTTATAGTCTTTGTATGATTTGACATTCATGTCTTAAAAATAGCTGCATTGACATCAGAACTAAATGAGTTTTCAGTGACCATCCTTTGATGTTCTCGTTCCATCGTGTCCTTTCTCAAATCCAGGCAGGATTATTACACCTAATTACTTCATGTGGACAATTTCCTGTTCTTTGGTACAAATAAGAAAGTGGAATAATACATCCTAATTCTCATCTATTGGTTTATTTTTCTCCTGAACATCAGCACTAACCTTTCCCCTGAATAAAAAAACATTTTTAATTCCTCAGTTGTTTGAAGCGAGAAGCTCTGATCATTTTACATTCAAATTGACTGAGATAACACCCTTTGGCACAATTCAGACAAAAATCTGCTTGTTCTTTGATATTATTGATTCTTGGTCATTTGATTTTAATTTGAGTAATTATCAGATCCCTGGAGAAGAAAATATTCTTCATCCATTCAGCAACTCTTTTGAGGTCATCAGTGGCTCTAACTTTTACATGAAGCAAGAATAATAACGTATTTTGTTTTTGTAAGCGGACAGGTTTAATTCTCTTTTCCTCTAGCTGGGAGTTTAGAGAGGCACATATTTGTATTTTGTTGTGTTTACATCTCAGTTGGCTGGCAGATATATTCTTGCTGTGTGTCTCTTGTGTGAGGGAAGGATGTGATTTGATCCTTTTTCATGTAGCAGTGAGATTATTGAGAAGACTGCAGCAAACGCAGAGCTAGGGTGTGAATGGATTCTATCACTTCACATGTGCTCTTAGATAAAAACCCCAGCAGTAACACATAGATGTAGATTTCTAGTTTGAGAGTAAAGAGGCCTGTGAATGAAATATTTATTTATTTATTTATTTAAAAATAAAATTATTTATTGAAAAAAAACAATAGAAAATGCTCATGAATAAAATAAATATGAATGAAAAGGACAGCAGAGAAGAGAAACATCTTATATTATCTGCCCTCTATTACCAAATAAAGTCAACATCATTACACGTGGTCGGACTTTCAAACGTAAACACAGATTCGTATTTATCACACGCAATCTTGAAAGTTTAATTGAGGTCATTGTCATGCTCTGGATGGCTGAGGATCTACACAAACCTTGTCTTTCACGTTGGGAAGATCAATCATCATCTTCATTTACATAAAAACCAAATAACCAGGAAATTTACATTAAATAGGACTTTGAAAGAAGCAAACATGGCGGAGGAGGAGCGAGCTGCACCCTACCGTCATCTCGCTTTAGCATATTCAACAGGAAAAGTTAGTTTGGAAATAGTCGTTTGACTTGAACTGAAAGGTGGTAAAACTTCAGTGTAGCGACACGTTTTCCAGTGCTCACACTTTGCTCTACTCTTAAACCTGAAACCATTTGAATCTGCAGCAACACAACCTGGTTGGATGTGGATTAAAATGAAAGCTTCAGGTCTCAGTTTTTCTATTTGCTGAAAAGAGGAGCCTCACTCGATCACATAGCAATGAACGTACATGGATAATTCCACACACTCATAAAACTGTTCATCTG